>JAXCGZ010004501.1:0-7500 GCA_037179515.1 Halocaridina rubra
AGGACGTGTACGCATCGAGCTCCCGATAATATTGCGTTTATCAAGTGACAGAGTTTAAATGCACAGCTATAAAATTAACGAAAGCATACTGAAATATAAATCTTCAAATTTAAGTCAGAGTGATTATTACAACTTTAGTGTTTAAAAAGATACAAAGAAAATTCATTATAATCTTATAACATAACAGAAACCGTTGAGAGTGTCTCTCCCAGTGTTACCGATTTCAACCACAACCTCTCGCGACCGACCTAAAAAGGACCTTTCTTAGGTGAACCTGCAGTTCCCCTCATACCGCAGTTTCCCTCCCATTCACACCAGAATGTCCTCATCGGAAAATGTTGACCTTTCTGACCTTACGTGTGTAAATACTGATAACTTTCCCGAAGTGTTTATATCATCTCTGGACAGAATATGCGTATATTCACGTGAGGACATCAGAAGGGAATTGGAAAAAATTAAAAAAGTCACTCTGTACAAAACAAGTCAACTTTTGCTTTCGAAGGTAGTGGAACTCTTTCCCCAATACAGTGGTAAACACATCATAAAAAAACGAGTAAAAAAAGATATAATTACAAACATAATCATTCTTAGCGCAAGTGTCCTGAATATCTCAATGAATGAAATAAATGGTGAACTTGACAAACTCTTTCAACCTCAAACTTCGGTTGTAAAATCCATAGAGTCTAAAAAAACACACGACCTAGGAGACCTACATCGAATGATAGAAAGTCTTGCAGATAAGGTGAAAATTTTGGAAGCAGATGCTGAAAAGGTGAAAGCCTTACAACACAAGGTGGGTTTACTAGAATCTGACATTGTCCTACTTAAAAGAGATAATTCTAGGTTGAAACTGCTATTAGAAACATCTCCACCTCTCAGTTCAGTGCTGTCACCTAACAGTGATGATGTCCCTTCTATCAACAACCCTCAGGTTCGGCAAGCTAGGTTTTCTGTCTCTACTCACAATTTCTTCAGTGCATTGAGTGATGAATGTGACAGTGGTAGTGAAGAAGAAGTAGATCCAGATAAAAGTGATAGCCATCAAGACAACCTGAATACACCATCTAGCATAAATAATCAAATCAGTAACAGGTTACAAAATAGTGATGAAACAACAACGTCCTTTCCCACTACTCCTAACAACGCAACAACAGGCACTAACCAGAACAAGATTCTTCCCAGCACAAACAACCAACCTGGTAAAGAGTTGCAAAACAGCGAAGAAGATATAGAGTCAATCTCCACTACTCCTAACAACACAGCAACTGTCACTAACCAGGACACCCAAATTATATCTTCCAGCACAAATAACCAACCCAGCAATAGACTGCGAAACAATGAAGAAAACAGAAAAGACAAAATAGCAGCAATCTCTACTCTAAACATTCCATCGAAGTCCTCTCCCCCACAGCCACAGTTGCCAAATAATGCAAGTGCAAGGGTTACAGCTCAAATATATATTCGCATTCCTGGCAACCCCTTTGAGAGAGAGATACGTAATACACTGACAAATCAAGGCATTCCTTCTGAAGAAGTCTTGATTAAGGAGCTTTATCGCACACCAAACTGGGTTTCCTTCGCAATAACGATATCGAAAGGATTTGAATATGTGCCTTACAAACTGAATCAATGGCCTACAGGCACAAGTGTCCAGCCATTTCGTGGGAGCAAACAATGGTCATACCAAAATAAACAGCAAAGAGCAAATGGAACAATCCCCTATATGCGAGACTACAGAAAGAGACACGATACAAACCTCTCTTATCGCCGTCCAAGCACAAGAGACTTCTCCTGGAGTGATGGCTCTTACAACCCTAGACACTCACCTAGGCATACAAACTTTGGGAAGGCCCGATCATACCACGGCACGTACTCAAACCAGCATTACACATCCAACGGCAGGTACAGACACCAGGATCCATGGGCTAACCCCAGAACACACTACAATGATGAATTCCCAGCAGAATCATACAGTCGAAACTACAACTATGACTATGGATACCACCCCAATGAAACATGGTAATACCTCGTCTCCTGCTGTTGCTGTTACTGCTGTCGATGTGAAAGTTACTTGTAAATATAATGATAGATTATCTGTCGTACATATAAATGCACAATCCCTGTTATCCCATATACTAGAAATTGAACATATGCTTGTACAAGAAAATATTGATGTTCTTTGCATTAGCGAATCATGGCTGTATCCGTCAATTAACAATGCATTTATTAATATTCCTTCATATAATATTTATCGCTATGACAGTGGTAGAGGTGGAGGTGTATGTTTATATGTTAAAAATTATTTGAAGGCCACTGAACTAAATCTTGAAACTGAGAAGCACGAAGGAGTGGAAGATAAATGGATCTCTGTCCAACATAAAAAGTTTCCTTCTATTATCATAGGCTGCGTGTACCGCCACCCCAAAGCCTCGGTAACCTCTTTTAGCTATATTTTGGACGTTTTTAAGGAGATAATTTTAAAAAACAAACCAGTTTTTATATATGGCGATTTTAATGATGATCAACTAAAAAGAGAAAATAAAATGAGTAGACTTATTAAGAATTTAAATCTAGAACAGATTATAAATAAACCAACTAGAATCACTCCCACTTCAGTTTCCCAAATCGATCTAGTAATAACAAACTCCAAACATATGATAACTAAGTGTGACGTAATGCCAAGCCCTATAGCAGACCACGAGGAAATTGTAACGTCCCTAAATATTCGCAAACCAAAGAGACAACCAATCTTTAAAACATTCAGATGCTTAAGAAATTATTCACAAGAATTACTTTGTAGTTTACTTATGAATGAAGTACATAAATTAAATGAAATTCTATATACCGATAATATCAATAAACAAGTAAGAATTTTAACCAGTGTCCTATCATCATGTATAGATCGATGTGCACCACTCGTGACAAGAGAAATATTTCGTCCCCCCGCTCCTTGGATAACAGATGACATAAAAAACATTATGAAAGAAAGAGACAAACTACAAAATGAAGTAAAGCTACAAAGAGATAATATCCCTTTAAGAGAAAAGTTTACAGAGCATAAGAAACAAGTAAAATCATTATTAAGTAACAGTAAGAAACAGTATTACAAAAATGAATTTCAAAACGCTAAAGGCAATATCTCTGATACATGGAAAATTGCTAAAACCATGCTTTCCAATAACTGTAATAAAAGTAGTAACATATCAATTATACCCGATGAGGTAGATGTAAGTGCTAAAGCAGAAGAGTTCAATAATTTTTTCGCTGAAGTGGGGAAAAAAACCTTTGAAAAAACAAAAAAAGAAATAATAAATGAAATCAATAATAGTAATGGTGGTAATAATAATAATAATGATGATGGTAGTAGTAATAATAATAGAAATGTTCATAATGGTGTAAATAATAATGATGGTGGTAGTAATGGTAATGATAATAGTGATGATGGTAGTAATAATAATAATAATGTTCAAGAACATAGTGCATTCAATAGAAGTAATGATGTCTTTAACCCTACTACAGTAGATTGTAATACAGTAATCTTAGTAATAAAAAATCTGAAAGACTCTAATGCATATGGATCAGATGGAATTTGTTTTCGTTTTATTAGAGATTCATTATTTGTAATAGCTTATTATCTGACGGTAATAATCAATACTTCCATAGTTACCAATATCTACCCAGATTTATGGAAAACTCCCCATGTAATTCCTGGTTTTAAAAATGGAAATCCTGACGACGTCTCTAACTATAGACCAATCTCTTTACTACCAATTTTATCAAAGATACTTGAAAAGATTGTTGCAAATCAGTTAAGTGAGTTTCTTGAAAAAAATAAACTTATTGCAAAAAGTCAACACGGTTTCAGGCCAAAATTATCAACTGAAACTGCCTTATTGAAAATATCAGATGAAATATACAAAAATATAGATAATAAGAAAATATCATTGCTACTACTACTCGATCTTTCTAAAGCTTTTGATAGTGTACACCATACCACTCTATTAGAAAAATGCAAAAAAATGAACATTGACCCAAGCTGGTTCGAGAACTATTTAAAAAACCGCTACCAGTCAGTCAGAATAAAAGATGTAGTCTCAAGTCGCAAGAAGGTATTGTTTGGGGTCCCTCAGGGATCGATCCTAGGACCTATACTTTTTCTAATATATGTAAACGATCTAGTAAAATATTTACCTAACTGTTATGTCATTCAATATGCTGACGATACTCAAATCTTAATTGAAGGAGAAATTAATGATTTAGAAAATATTATTCGTAGAGCAGAAGAAATTTTGTATATGGCTAAACGTTACTTTCTAAAAAATGGTCTGTTACTTAATGAAACTAAAACCCAATCTATTCTTATCGGATCCAGACAATTATTATCAGAAGTTGATGACAATCTTCATATAAATTTTAACGGTAATATCATTAAGCCAATGAACTCGGTAAAGAACCTAGGTGTCTATTTTGACCGTTACATGAATTTTGAAATGCATATAGATGAAATTTATAAAAAAGTAATGGGTACTCTAATATATCTAAATAGGGTAAAAGACTCATTTGAAACATCAACTCGTATAATAATTGTCCAGTCCTTAGCTATGAGTTTAATTAATTACTGTCTCAAAGTTTGGGGATGTACCAATAAGACTCAATTACAAAGAATACAAAAGTTACAAAACTTTGCAGCACGAGTGGCTGTTGGCAATGTAAGAAAATACGAGCACATCTCTCCTGTTTTAAAAGATCTAGAATGGATAAAGATTAGAGATAAATATGTTTTTGATATATGTACCTTTGTTTTTAATATACTAAGAAACAATATTCCTGATTGCTTGTATAATTTTTCTACAGTAAGCTCAGTTACCGGGTTAACTACCCGTCAAGGGGAAGATTTATTAGTACGAAGGTCTAAAACTGATATTGGCTCAAGAGATATAAACATTCGTGGACCTCATTTATATAATCAGCTTCCCAGAGAACTAAAAAATGCTGGTTCAGTGTATACTTTTAAATATAATCTTAAGAAGTTGCTCTTAAAGGAAGATTTTACTTGTAAATTTTAATGGTACACTCATCTTTATGATTTGCTTGTTTTAGTATGTCTATATCGTACACCACAGATGTCTATCTGGAATATATATGTATCTTATTTAAATACCCAATGTACATTGGAATAAAGGATTATTATTATTATTATTGACTTAGTAATTATAAGTCCTAGGTTCGAGTCCCGGTCGGGGTATAAAAAAATCATTCATGTTTTCACATATTTGATGTGTTTGCTTGGTTTTTGTATGACCCGAAAGAGATTGGGATTTGAATTAAATGCTAAAATGAAGCCACGAGTGAGTTTGTGGGATCTGTAATATGAACATAGTGGCAGTCAGATAGAATGCGTTCATCCCTAAGTATGGCAGATATAAGCTATAAGGTTGGAATCCTTTAATACCTTCTGTGGTTTGTAGTTGGCTGCGCCTTGACTTAGTAATTATAAGTCCTAGGTTCGAGTCCCGGTCGGGGTAAAAAATGATTCATGTTTTCACATACTTAATGTGCTTGCTTGGATATATATATATATATATATATATATATATATATATATATATATATATATATATATATATATATATATATATATATATATATATATATATATATATATATATATATATATATATATATATATATATATATATATATATATATGTGTGTGTGTGTGTGTGTGTGTGTGTGTGTGTTTGTGTGTGTGTGTGTGTGTGTGTGTGTGTGTGTGTGTGTTTGTGTGTGTGTGTTTGTGTACATCTCTTCTGCTCTTCCACAGTTCAATCGTAAGTCTTTAATTTTGAATTTCCTATGGTTGCCGTGAAGTTATAGCATGGAGAAGATAAGCCTCTTTAAGTCCTTTCAAGTTCTCACTTACCTTATCAATGACAGACTTAATTTGGGTAAAAATGTTCTGCTTTCTTTTGATAATTTCTGATATGAATGCAAAATGATGTACATAAATAGTCATGTTTAAAGGAAAGTATGTTATTGATATAAAAAGCTTTCATTAACAGCAATAAATGAGAATATCATTAGGGGATTTTTCGTACCAATAAAACCGGTAGTCTCACCAATGATATAGAAGAAGAGAGAAACCTCTGAGATAACTTCTAACATACCCATCAGTCATTTGATAGGCCACAGCTCTTTGCAGTTCGAACGGATAATATAGTAAAAACACTACTGAAAGCTATACATATTTATCAGAATCCAGCATTTATGACCTGATTCATCAATGCTATCTCACCAAGTTGATTCTTAAATAACTGTTTCAATGCTGCAAAATAGATATTTCATAGACCTTCCTTCTCTGATAATCATGGTGCTTCGAAGTTTGATAATATCTCAGTTATTCTCTACTTTCAGGGATGTCATAGTTTGGTCAAGACTCAAAGAATAGTAAGTTTCTGTTTAGATTTCTAGAGTGAAAATAATTTTTGGAACATATTCATTAAAACTAGTCCTGCTTCAACTTCCATTATTATACATAAGATTCCAAGTAAATATTATGATAAGTACTATGTTGGTCAGACTAGCAAATCTTCAGGTTCTAGTGTCATCCTAAATAAATATAACGGTCGAAATTTTCATTCGTCCAGCGCCTTGTTCAAGCATTATGTTGATTGCACTCACCATACTGACTAGAAAAATAAGGCTACTTTAGTAGGAAGCAAGAATATTATTGCCAAAATATCTTGGAAACGCAGCTGACTACAGAAATATTATTTAAGCCATGGATTATTTGTAGTTGATTCCATATTTTCATGTATCCTTTATTCAATATTGAAAACTTATTATGGGTGTAACAAAATCCTCCCATTCATATACAAATAATTTCGTGTTATTACAGGCATAAAAGTGTACTAAGAATCTCAGGGGATCTTGTTGACTCCTCTACTGGCTTGATGGTAGACGCCTGGTGGTATTAATGGTTCTATACTTAAATTTGCACCTCCTGATAGATTTGCTTCTTTCACTCTTCACAATTCTAACATTCATGGCCTGAACTCTAACTACCTCCATAGCTGCTTTCATGAGTTAGCGAATTGCATATCTCCCCAACTGCAAAGGCCGCGTAACACACGCCAAGAGGCCTCATCTCACAGGCACTGTTGGGAGATTTGTAGCTCGCAGATTGGTCGGTGCAGCGACCTCTTTCCCATCCACCCACAGACTCTGGAATTCTCTTTCTCCTTCTTTCTTTCCAAATTCTTATGGCCTATCTTCCTTCAAAATATGGATCTGTCGTCATCTCAGGGCCTAATCCTTCATATATCCAGGTCCCAAGTACTCTATTTTTTCAGTCTGTCCTTTTCTTTTGTATATCATTACCTCATCTGTGCCTTGTCCATAAACATTTTATTTTCATTCATCTTAATGCTTTCTCGTGCCCAGGCCTTTATTGATGAGGGCAGCTTTTTTTGTCTATCATGGTGTAAAATTCATAATACA
>JAXCGZ010004501.1:12500-20000 GCA_037179515.1 Halocaridina rubra
TGTAATATGAACATTGTGGCATTCAGATAGAATGCGTTCATTCCTAATATAGCAAATATAAGCTGTGAGGTTTGTGTCCCTTTAACCTTCTTTGGTGTAGTTGGTAGCGCCTTGGCTTAGTAATTATAAGTCACTGGTTCATGCCCCGGTCGGGGTAAAAATGTTTCATGTTTTCACACATGGTAATGTGCTTATTTGGTTATTGTTGGCCCCGAATGAGATTGGGAGTTGAATTAAATGTGAAAACGAAACCACGAGTGAGGCTGGGGAAACTGTAATATGATCATTGGGGCATTCAAATAGAATGTTTTCAATCCTAATGTAGTATATATAAGCTGTAAGATTTGTGTCCCTTTAACCTTCTGTGGTATAGTTGGTAGCTCCTTGGCTTAGTAATTATAAGTCCCAGGTTCAAGTCCCGGTCGGATAAAAATGATTCATGTTTTCACATATAGCAATGGGTATATTTAGTTATTGTTGCTCCCGAATGAGATTGGCGGTTGAATAAAGTGCAAAAACGAAACCACGAGTGATGTTGAGGAAACTGTAATATGGACATTGTGGCATTCAGATAGAATATATTCATTCCTAATATAGCAAATAGAAGCTGTAAGGTTTGTATCCATTTAACCTTCTGTGGTGTAGTTGGTAGCACCTTGGCTTAGTAATTATAAGTCCCAGGTTGAAGTCCCGGTCAGGGTAAAACTTATTCATGGTTTCACATATGGTAATGTGCTTATTTGGTTGTTGATGGTCCCGAATGAGATTGGGAGTTGCAATAAATGCAAAAATGAAACCACGAGTGATGTTGGGGAAACTGTAATATGAACATTGTGTCATTCTTATGGAATGCGTTCATTTCTAATATAGCAGATTTAAGCTGTAAAATTTGTGTCCCTTTAGCTTTCTGTGGTGTAGTTGGTAACGCCTTGGCTAAGTAATTATAAGTCCCAGGTTCAAGTCCCTGTCAGGGCAAATATGATTCATGTTTTCATATATGGTTATGTGCTTATTTGGTTGTGTGTATATATATATATATATATATATATATATATATATATATATATATATATATATATATATATATATGTATATGCATATATATATATATATATATATATATATATATATATATATATATATATATATATATATATATATATATATATATATATATATATATATATATATATATATATATATATATATATATATATATATATATATATATATATATATATATATATATATATATATATATATATATATATATATATATTTTATATATATATATATATATATATATATATATATATATATATATATATATATATATATTTATATATATATATAAATATGAATCATTTTTTTTTTTTTTTTTGATTCATGATTCATGTTTTCACATATATAATGTGCTTATTGGTTATATATAAATATATATATATATATATATATATATATATATATATATATATATATATATATATATATATATATATATATATATATATATATATATATATATATATATATATATATATATATATATATATATATATATATATATATATATATATATATATATATATATATATATATATATATATATATATATATATATATATATATATATATATATATATATATATATATATATATATATATATATATATATATATATATATATATATATATATATATATATATATATATATATATATATATATATATATATATATATATATATATATATATATATATATATATATATATATATATATATATATATATATATATATATATATATATATATATATATATATATATATATATATATATATATATATATATATATATATATATATATATATATATATATATATATATATATATATATATATATATATATATATATATATATATATATATATATATATATATATATATATATATATATATATATATATATATATATATATATATATATATATATATATATATATATATATATATATATATATATATATATATATATATATATATATATATATATATATATATATATATATATATATATATATATATATATATATATATATATATATATATATATATATATATATATATATATATATATATATATATATATATATATATATTAATATATATATATATATATATATATATATATATATATATATATATATATATATATATATATATATATATATATATATATATATATATATATATATATATATATATATATATATATATATATATATATATATATATATATATATATATATATATATATATATATATATATATATATATATATATATATATATATATATATATATATATATATATATATATATATATATATATATATATATATATATATATATATATATATATATATATATATATATATATATATATATATATATATATATATATATATATATATATATATATATATATATATATATATATATATATATATATATATATATATATATATATATATATATATATATATATATATATATATATATATATATATATATATATATATATATATATATATATATTTATATATATTTCTAAAGATTGCTCTCCAACTGACGAAACCACTCTCTTTGGCTCTCATTTTTCTTCCAGCTCTTCCATAAATGATTTCAGAGCACCTGTCCCTCAATCTTTACCCCTCTCTAATCCTATGCCCTCTCTTATCCTTGCTGCACACGAAGTTTATAAAGATTTCGCTCACTGAAGACGAACAAGGCATCTGGTCCCGAAAGTATCCCTGCGAGGTTCCTCAAGGAGTTTGCAGATGAACTGTTTCCCGTGCTTTGCTCTCTTTTTCGCCTCATTCTCTCAGACAGTACCTATTCTTCATCTTGGAAGCATGCTCTAGTGCAGCCTGTTTCTAAGAAGGATGATTGCTATATTCCTTCAAACTACCAACGTATTGTCCTAACCTCTTCTATCGCTACAGCTTCCGAAACATTGCTCAATGCTCACTTATCTCCAATCACCGTTACGACTTCCACAAGGCAAGAACCACTGGTTCTATTTTACTCATGTATGGTCATCTTCTCTGAGGAACTATGGGAAATGCAATGTCATCGGCCTTGATATCTCAAAGGCTTTTGACATAGTCTGGCACAAGGCTCTGTTGGCTAAACTCCCTGCTTGTGGTTTTACTTCTTCCCTCTGTTTTTTGATTTCCAGTTTTCTTTCTGTCCGTTTTATAATTGTGGTTGTTGACGGTGTAACATTTAGCCCATTCCCTGATACCAGTGGTGTTCTACAGGGCTCTGTTCTTTCACCTACTCCATTCCTTCTCTTCACCATTGATATTTTTCAGTCCCCATCTCCCTCTCTTCTTCACACCTTTGCCGACGATTCTATCCTTCATTTTTCGTCTGCCTTTTCTTCACAACCTTCAACTGCTACTCGTAATCAGTCTCACATCACTCTTTCTTTTACTCTCACCTCTGATTTACAGAGGGTATCTGAGTGCCTCCAAGGCACACTTACTTGATAGCCCTATTGTCTTCGAAGTTAACGAAATTTACCCTCTTAATTTTCTCAACATAGGAATCCATATAGCCTCTAACTTGTCTTGGATTAATCCCATTATCCAAATTTTTTAATCTGCACCCAAAATATTTGGGGTTCTGTTACGTTTTCGTTTTTACTTAAACTCTTTACATGTACTTAAAATCTATAAAGGTCTTTTCCGTCCCTGCTTACAATACTGCTCGCATATCTGGGGTGTTTCTTCCTATTCTTATCTCCTTGATAGGGTTGAATTTAAGCCAGTCAGACTCTTTAATGACCGTTCTCTAACGTCTAATCTGGATTCTTTTTCTCTCTGCCGTAAGATATCATCCATTTTCCATTTCTCTTTTTTATCGCTACAACTTCCATCACTACTCTGATGAGTTGGCGAGTTGCATCCCTTCCCATGGCCGACGCCATGAAACATCCGCCAAGTGGCCTCGCCTCACAGCTACTATTTGGTGATTTGTAGCTTGCGGATTGGTCGGTGATGCGACTGCATCTTCCCATCTACCCCAGACTCTGGAACTCACTTCCTCCCTCTGTCTTCCATAATTCTCATAGTCTATCTTCCTTCAAAAAGCGAATCTTTCGTCATCTCAGGGCTTAATTGTGTCATATCTCTAGGTCCTCAGTACTTTAGCTATTCTTTCAGTCTGGCTTGTCCATGTCCTTTTTCTTTTCCTTCTTCTTGGTGTTTTCTTCGTGCCTGGCCCATTGTCACACTCATAAAAAACAATACACACATACATACATACATGCATGCGTGTGTGCGTTCATCCATCAATCGATCAATAAATCCATACATACATCCATCAATCAATCCATTATCCATTCATCCATCCATGCATGCAGACATGCATACCTACATACATACATACATACATACATACATACATACATGCATACATACATACATACATACATACATACATACATACATACATACATACATACATACATATATACATACATACATACATACATGCATACATACATACATACATACATACATACATACATACATACATACATACATACATATTTAAGGAGTCACTGGAGTCGGGGGAGATTCCAAGATGCTGGAAACAAGCAAATGTGATACCTATCTTCAAAAAGGGAAGGAGGGATACGGTTCTGAACTATAGACCAGTTTCCTTGACCAGCATAGTTTGCAGAGTTATGGAGAAACTACTAAGGAAACATATCTCTCTTCACTTGGAATCCTTCAACTTTTTGTCAGTGAGGCAACATGGCTTCAGAGAAGGTAGATCAACAGTAACAAACTTATTAGAATTTTATGATGAGGTAAGCCAAATCTTACAGGAAAGAGAGGGCTGGGCAGATTGCATATTCCTAGACTTCCAGAAAGCGTTTGACACTGTTCCACATGGGAGACTTATTAGGAAGCTGCAATCAATGGCTAGAATAGGTGGAAATGTTTTGGAATGGATAAAAACTTACTTAGAAGGAAGGGAACAGAGGGTTAGAGTAAGACACTCAGTGTCTGAATGGAGAAGAGTTAGTAGTGGAGTTCCACAGGGTTCAGTTTTAGGGCCACTTTTGTTCCTTGTATATGTAAATGACCTACCAGAGTCTGTAAATTCATTCATGAATATGTTTGCAGATGATGCAAAGATTGTGAAGAAAGTAAAAAACGAGAACAATGGTAGAGAACTTCAGGAGGATCTAAATAATTTGCATGAGTGGTCAGAAAAGTGGCTAATGAAATTCAATACTTCAAAATGTAAGGTAATGAGAATGGGTACAAGTGCAAGAAGGCCCAAGCTTGACTACTCGGTGGCTGGAGTACAACTTCAAGAGACAGAAAATGAGAGAGATCTAGGAGTAAACATACTGGCAGATTTGTCTCCAGAAATACATATAAATGGCATAGTAAGGGCAGCATATGCATTCTTATCAAATGTAAGGGTAGCCTTCAGGCACATGGACAAGGAAATGTTCAGAAATATTTATGTAACCTATGTGAGGCCAAAACTCGAATATGCAACCCCCTTTTGGAATCTGCACTTGAAAAAGCACATAGCTAAGCTTGAAAAAGTTCAAAGACATGCCACGAAACTGGTGCCAGAAATACGCAATCTCAGTTATGATGAGAGGCTGAGGGAATTAGACTTACCATCACTCGAAGCTAGAAGAGTGAGGGGGGATATGGTGACAGTCTTTAATTCCTTCATGGTTATGATAGAGTGGATAGGGATCGATATTTTGATATGGCTGGCTCTAGAACTAGAGGTCATAGTTTGAAGCTTCGTAAGAAAACTTCTTTGCAGGATGTAAGGAAATACTTTTTCAGTGTAAGAGTAGTTGATAATTGGAATTGGCTAAGCGAGGAGGTAGTTAATGCTATCTCAATCCATAGTTTTAAGGACAGGTATGATAAGTATCACTAAGTATAAAATGGAACCGATGAGGAGACGGTAAGATACGAGTTTTGGGCTCTTTCCCGTAAACACAATTAGGTAATCACAATTAGGTAATCACATACATACATACATACATACATACATACATACATACATACATACATACATACATACATACATACATATATACATACATACATACATACATACATACATACATACATACAGAGGATATTTATGTGTTGAGAGAGAGAGAGAGAGAGAGAGAGAGAGAGAGAGAGAGAGAGAGAGAGAGAGAGAGAGAGAGAGAGAGAGAGAGAGAGAGAGAGAGAGAGAGAGAGAGAGAGAGAGAGAGAGAGAGAGAGACTCAGTTGTTACAAGAGAGTAAAACAAGGTTTGTCAATCATTTATCAGTCTCTTGACTGTTTTTGTAGATACAGAAGGCTTTCTTGCTTCCTTGAATGATAAAAGGAAAGTAAAAACCATATTACATATGTACTTAACTAGTTATATACAATTTGCAAGATATTGTTTAAGAAGTGCTAAATTAATTAACACAAAATTATTTTTGTTGCTGGCTAGTACAGTGGTAACACGCTGGCTTCGCATTCACGAGGTCGAAAGATCGGTTCCCGTCCAAGACCGAGAGTTTAAGCTGTTACTGGCAGGAACTGCTGTGGGTGGACACCACAGTGGGGGGTTGGGGCTTGCCCTGGCTGACGAATACCCATTGTATTGAAATGGAATAAAGGTTTATTATTATTATTATTATTACTCTCTCTCTCTCTCTCTCTCTCTCTCTCTCTCTCTCTCTCTCTCTCTCTCTCTCTCTCTCTCTCTCTCTCTCTCTCTCTCTCTCTCGCTATGTACACACATATGCACGCACAGGTGTGGTCGCATATGCAACTTTGCACATGCATACAGATACTCTGATATTTGTCAACTGTATATGAGAAAGAATGAATTTCTTGTTGATTGAATGGGAAGGGGGGGGGGGGAGAAATACTTGGGAAGATATAATCGTAAATCAGGAAAAATAAGGACACGAAACGTGAAAAAGCAAAAGAAATGAGTAAAAAGAATTTATGGCAAAATATATTTTATGTTGCATAACATGAAATGAGCTTCAAAAACTAAAATCATCTAACAGTGGTGACGATCATAATATTCTCTTTTTTCTGTCGAGTTTCTTTCATACACATTTAGAAGAAACTGTATATAAGAGACATATGAAAGAAAAAACAACTCATCATAGTAAATATCAGTCAAGAGTAACAGAGACATTTATTTGGAATGATTCCCTCGGCATAGATCCCCAGTCTCATCCGTTTCAGCTATAACAAATAATAACAGATCTTTTACCCCAGCTTCTTGCTACCAATCCTCCCAACCCCCCGTTTTGATTTGTAGCTGAGAACGTAGCTGGAAAGTTTTCTCATTAAAGTGAGAACAACAATGACTGGTCGATGTGTTCAATCGATCACTCTTCCTGGAAAATGAAGACGAGAAAGGGAAAAAAAACTGGTATGGTGCCTAGAAA
>JAXCGZ010004501.1:30000-32500 GCA_037179515.1 Halocaridina rubra
GTGTTTGCGTGTGTGTGTGTTTGTGTGTGCATGCATGTGTTTGTTTGCGTGCGTATGCATATCTTCGAATGTCAAGCTAATATATATATATATATATATATATATATATATATATATATATATATATATATATATATATATATATATATATATATATATATATATATATATATATATATATATTTCAATTGTCTACTACTCTTACACTAAAAAAAGTACTTGCTAGCACCCTCCAAAGAAGTTTTCTTACTAAGCTTCAAACTATGACCTCTAGTTCTAGTGTCAGCCATATCAAAATATCGATCCCTATCCACTCTGTCATAACCATGAAGGAATTTGAAAACCGTAACCATATCCCTCCTCAGTTTTCTAGCTTCGAGTGATGGTAAGTCTAATTCTCTCTCCCTCTCCTCATAACTGAAATTGCGTATTTCTGTCACCAATTTCGTGGAATGTCTTTGGACTTTTTCCAGCTTAACTAAGTTCTTTTTCAAGTGTGGATTCCAAAAGGGGGCAACATATTCAAGCTCTGAATGTGTATGTGTTTGCGTGTGTGTGTGTGTTTGTGTGTGCATGCATGTGTTTGTTTGCATGCGCATGCATATCTTCGAATGTCAAGCTAATAGAGTCAAAAAGCTCTTTCATGAGGGTTTCAGTCTTGATTCGAAGCAAATTAACTAAGTCAATTAACTTCTCTTGTAAGGATATTACTTTCTTGATATATTCATAGGATTCACATACCATCAGCAATCACAGGGCAGAATTTTAAACTGTTAAATGAATCCACTGCATATTCAAATGGAGCTTAGACAAAGGTAATGATGGTTGCATATCATTCTGAGACAATCTGAATATATCTCTTATTCGTAAACTACGTACGTGATGGATATTTATGGTTGATCATTCAAATCTTTCATACTAATGATACCTGAAATTGAATGCCAAATTACATAAGCAAAGTGTCATATGTGATCGATGATAATATTATGGCAATGATCCAAATTAACTGCTCCATTATGAAAATGCCTAGGTTTGATCTTTTGTAGTCTCCGTGGCAAAATGGTACCGTCTGCGACTCTGAGGCGGCAGGTCGGGGGTTCGCGCCCCGTCACGGACTGAGGTTAGTAAGGGCATACACTTAGGATAACGATTACATCTGCCAAAACTAGTCCTTCCTTAGAAGGCAACCGTCCTAGCCCTTAGTAGAAAAGGGAATTCGTGACGTAAAACCGAATCCATTAAAGGTGGCATCTTTCACTATGAAACATACAAAAAAGGAAAGAAATATATTTCTGTAACACATTGTATTAAAGTTTTTTTTTATTATTAAACTTTTACATTAATCAAATGAAGAGACTTGTCTAATGACGAATTTGCTCAATTAAAATGCTTTCAAGTGCCCCTTCCCCTTTACAAAATAGGCAATGCATTCAAGTGCCTCCCCCCATTTAAAAAAATTAGGCAGTGAGGAATTTAAATAGATTACCGGTTGTTTACGTGTCTAAGAATGAAAGCAAAAAATATATCCCTGGTGACTGAGTAAAACAAAAAATCCATTCTCCAGAGCCTTGGTACTCATTGAAAGCAACTACAAGGAGCACAAGGAACATGGGGATAACAACTAAAATAGTGATCCTCGTGTTTTGATTGTTCATAGACTTTCCATAAACTACAAACGCTGATCTCATTCGACTCAGCTGTTTCGAAGGTGAATTAAGAATTTCTCTTTAAGAATATATAGCCGAAATTAACCAAGGTATTATTTTAAAATGCATATCATGTGAAGTAGGAACAACATAAGAATTTTCAAAATGTTTTATGTAATTTAGTTTCTATAAAAATGTTTTACTTATTAGTAAGAGGTTAGAAGTTTATAGAGAAAGATCTGCGCCATACTACGTCTTTGCATGTCAGTATTTTTTTTTTCACATTTAAACCACGAACTCATTTCTCCTTTCATTCTTCTTTTTCTCTTTTTAACATATATCCATATTTCTTTTATGCACATTAATTTCTTCAGGCTATTTCACTAGTTTTAGTAATGGAATCTACTTTCACCCCTATTGTAAGAGACAATAAGAAGATATCAAAATAGCAAATTATTTTCCTGAAAAGCATACTGCAATGCCATCCTAAACAGGTTACCTAATAAGAATAGAGAAAAGGTGATAAAAAAAAACTGAAATATCAGCAGAGTAAAAATAGTGATCAAGAGTTTGCCAGAATTAAATGATAAGCCGTGCCGGATACGCCTCTGACCACAAATTCATCCAAATGGAAAGTGATATTTTCACTTCCTCCTTCTTCAGTTGTTTTCTTTTCTGAGTCAGAAGTCTCTTCTGATACTATAAGAACTCTTGTTATTAATATTGGAGTAATAAAACTAATGTGACCTCTATACAGAGTTTCTTCTCTCTCAGATCGAAGTTTGGTCATTCCCCTCCACTTCATTAGATCACTTCCCATTTTATTTCCCATCTCTTATTCCTTTGAAACTTTT
>JAXCGZ010004502.1:0-44420 GCA_037179515.1 Halocaridina rubra
TTAGTCTCATTATTATCCTCCCATTGGGTAGACGAAGTGTATGTATGCCTAGTTTAATGTGTAAATATTTTGATTTTGTGCTTTGCAAATTTCATTTGTTTTATTTTGACATTTTACATTGTAATTTGTAATTAGATTAATTATCATGTAATAGCCATTTTTGATGGAATAAAATTTTTGACTTTGACTTTGACTTTGACTCTCTCTCTCACCTCTGTGGAACGGGAGTAGAAAGATATTAATGAACATCGCTTGTTTAATTTTCTAATTTTTATTCATGCAAAGTTTTTTATAACGAGTAATTTTTGCTACTCAACTTCTCTCTCTTCAATATCTGTCTCGGATGTGGGTTTGATAATATCCTAAAAACTATCAAGCTCAGTGAGTATGCTATTTAGATATACAGAGCATGTAGTGGAAGAGTTCCAACCTGAGCTTGGGCTTCGATTAGGACAAAAATAACCGCCCCACTTCTGATAAAAAAAATGAAGACTAAAGCATAAATTATGATAGGATCAAATGCAGTCTCCATGTTGTTGTTGTTGTTCAGGATTGATGACAGCGTCACGAGGAATGTGCTCCTTGAATGTTTTCCCTTTTACTTTTTCGCTACTATGACTCATTAACTTCAGTTTTTATTTGGGGACCGCGGTAGCACTCTGCTTGGGAGCTAACAGACCCGTGAACGAGCCCACCGTGGGGCGTTAGGAAGAGAATTCAGCCTTAATTCCCAAGCTCCAACCAGTCTGTATCTCCCTAATAATGGGGATTACTAGTGACACATCTCAGGAGAAATATGTAATCATTATCAATTTCATTTGCATCTTTTCACATTTTCATATTGGGTCATAGTTTCTCATTAACCTCTTGGAGACTACAGGCTGTCTTCGACTTACGGTGCAGTTTTATTCCTCAAGCAGCGTCGTAACCCAATTTTCCGAGTAAGTCGGAACACACCTAAATAAGCACCTTCGCCACCCAACAATGCTAACGCAGTAGTAAAGTTCATAATCTAAGACAAAACAACAACATTTCTATGAAACATGAAAACATAACTAGGACTAAAAAAATCACATGGAGGACATAGATATAAAAGAATGATATGAAACTGTAACAAAAAAGAGAACAATTCCATACCTTTACGCCTGTGGTTGGCTTGCACACTGGAAGGGGTGATGCAAGGGAGTTATACGTCGTTGATTCTGGTCATCCTGTCAAAGCACTATTATCCTTTCCATCTCAATCATTAGGCCACTACGATGCTCAGTAATCACAGTGGAGTTCATAGGGGCAGAACCTTTCACATATTCAAGGATGCGATCTTTATCATTGATAATCGTCGCCACTGTTATAACGACTTAACCTCTGTAACAGGCCAATGTTGGTATCTGTTTCTCCCTTTTCTGAGCATCTCACTATCTCTAATTTCGCTTCTATGGTAATGGATCTCCCTTTCTTCGGAACACTGCCATCAGAAGAATCTGTTTTACGCTTGGGAGACTTAATACAGGCCAAAAATTATCGAAAAAAACAATAACAATAAAAAGATGATGTGTAAGCAGGAACTGAGCTACTCATTTTCCTCAGCTTAAAGCCGCGTGAAGACATATTCTTCCTTCAAGCTCAACAAACTGTTCCCGAGCAAGGTTCGTATGGATGGTGTAAACGATGAAGGTCGAAACAATGTTATCTTAATAATTTATGGGAGATGCGTCGTAACCACGAAGTGTCATATGTCGAGAACCTCGTAAACCAAGGACTCCCGTATTGCTAGTGTTGGTTCCAAGATTTATGGCTGGATGCCCAGCTCCTGTGATCTGGGCTTGTTACCGATACCGAGTTGAGCTGGTTTTCTGCCCCAGCTTCTGCACTAAATCATCAAAATTCAGTAGCATCGTATTATGTAATTTCTGAACATGCCAAAATGATTTTTTATTACATAGTTCTGTATATATATATATATATATATATATATATATATATATATATATATATATATATATATATATATATATATATATATATATATATATATATAAATATATGCGTGTGTATGTCTGCACACGTGTGTGTATTACAGTCAGTATGTAAAATTAGGCACGTTATACATATGAATTGAAAATTTCAGGCAAATTTGAAATTTACTTATATTGCATACTATCTCTAGCTATATAAGGATTTTTGTGTGTTTGTGTTTGCGCTCTTGCGCGTATCTATCTATCTATCTATCTATCTATCTATCTATCTATCTATCTATCTATCTATCTATCTATATATATATATATATATATATATATATATATATATATATATATATATATATATATATATGAGAGAGAGAGGAAATCCAGATATTTGGGAAACAAGCCAGCTCAAATCAATGCCGATATCAAGTCTAGATCGATAGAGAGGGTTGGTGTCAGGTAAGGCACCCAGCCACAAATATTTTAAGCCAAAATTAACTCTAGTAAAAGAAAGACTGCTTAGAAACAGTCATGATATATGAAAATGGTAGAAG
Organism: Halocaridina rubra; assembly: GCA_037179515.1. NCBI lineage: Eukaryota > Metazoa > Arthropoda > Malacostraca > Decapoda > Atyidae > Halocaridina > Halocaridina rubra. Next base: position 2,519 of record JAXCGZ010004502.1, read on the forward strand.
TTTACGAAGAAGACTGAGAGAGAGAGAGAGAGAGAGAGAGAGAGAGAGAGAGAGAGAGAGAGAGAGAGAGAGAGAGAGAGAGAGGAGAGAGAGAGAGAAGAGAGAGAGAGAGAGAGAGAGAGATGAAGTAGTATTCCACATTGTGACAATATGGAATTTTTATGGGATTCATATGTGTTGTATATCTGCAGTGCTACAGATCTGGTACGTATCTGCTCGCAAATCATAACTTTATAATGAAACATGTCCTCCAGGTATGAGTGCAATGCAACGGAGTGATCTTATTGATAATGCACTCATGGGGGTAAACACATGGTTGCATTGCACGTGGGTGCATTATCGCATCATGTAGACCAGCGTTTCTTAACCTGGGGTACTAGATCCCCAGGGGGTGCTTGAAAATACTGCATTCTTCACTTTATCCTTGTAGTTGTAGAACCAAATGCTAGCCAGAGTTAGGGGGTGCTGGAAACCCTAGACCTGACTACAAGGGGTGCTGAGGTCGGAAAAGGTTAAGAAAGGGTGATGTGAGTGTAATAAGATGTACTTCAATGGAGCAAATATGGTTTGCCGTGTTAGTAAGCCGAACTTGGGATATAATGATTGAGAACCATGTGCTGTAGTCAGTGAGATACGGAGGAAGGGTTAATGTGTATTTAATTTATATTATTACACGCTTCAGTTGGTGATTTAAGGTAATTTAATATGTTAGTTATTATTCTATTAATTTGATTTTTGTAATTCCTCTTATATATACCCAGTACATGGTATTTATATTTATACTTATATTTTGGCAGTGTCATTGTCGTTTTGATATTAATATCACTGCATTTCATAAACGGTTTATATTCTCTCTCTCTCTCTCTCTCTCTCTCTCTCTCTCTCTCTCTCTCATCTCTCTCTCTCTCTCTCTCTCTCTCTCTCTATATATATATATATTATATATATATATATATATATATATTATATATATATATATATATATATATATATATATATATATAATATATATATATTATTTTTAAGGTAAAATTTGCATATAAATGTTTTTAACTCAACGGCCGAAAAAGATTTTTCAAAAAAAATTTTAATTGCATTTACGCTCGTATATATATATATATATATATATATATATATATATATATATATATATATATATATATGTATATATATATATATATATATATATATATATATATATATATATATATATATATATATATATATATATATATATATAAATATATATATATATATATATATATATATATATATATATATATATATATATATATATATATATATATATGCACACATACATACATATATATACATATATACATATGTACATATATAATTACCCTCATATTTTCCTGTTTACATCTTTCGTCTGTCAGTCATGGTATTTGTCCGTTGTCATGAGGGCTGTCACCTTTGTCAGCTTTTGCTTTCTCTTTTTACTTTCATCCGAGAGAATATGTCATCTGAATATGCCAATTAGTGTCTAGGTAATAACAGCAATTCATTTAGAATTAATTTTATTTTTTTTTATTTTACACCCACGCACGTTTCGGCCTCGAGGCATCATAATCCTTCGTGGTTGAAGCTGCCATTTGTTTTTTTTTTCTAGATTGTATTTGTTTATTGGTCACACATACGCACATATGTACATACATATATACGTACATCCACAAATACACACACTTTATATATATATATATATATATATATATATATATATATATATATATATATATGTGTGTGTGTGTGTGTGTGTGTGTGTGTGTGTGTGTGTGTGTGTGTGTATGTGTGTGTGTGAATGCGCGTGTGTGCGTGTTTGTTTATGTCTCTGTATTTGTTGTTCATATATTTTTGTGTTTATTTATTTATATAAGTATTTATTTAATTGTCTGTTTACTTGTTCACTCTTATTTGTTAATTTGTTAATATGTTTATTTATTTTTTGTTCATATATTTGTTTCTTCACACGCTTATTTATATGAATTTATTTTTAGATTTATTCCATGTATGTACTTGTTTATTTTGTGTATTTATATATTATTATGCATGTTTATTATATGTTTATTTATATAGTTATGTATTTCTTTATAAATATTTATTATAAAGAATACTTGTCTCTACGTGAATGTTAATAGAGGTCAAGAAACTTTTGACTACTGAGGCGTTTCTAATATTGTCATTCATGTAAACGGAAGTGTTTTGCCATTTCTATATTGCCAGTGACATATAGCATATACTTTTCTTTCATACTTGTTTATTTTAATTAATTCTATTGGTGGTAACTCTTATTCCTTCAACCCTCTCTCATAACCGAGGTCTCTCAATCGCGGCACACGATTTGTAACTTGAAGCTTGTTCAAGAGAGAGAGAGACGAGAGAGAGAGAGGAGAGAGAGAGAGGAGAGAGAGAGAGAGAGAGAGAGAGAGAGAGAGAGAGAGAGAGTACTATGCCTTTTCATTCCTCTATAAGTGATAAATTAGAGAGAGAGAAAGATATCATATTATGCCTATACATGCCTTCAGAAGTGAGAAACGAGAGAGAGAGAGAGAGAGAGGAGAGAGAGAGAGAGAGAGAGAGAGGAGAGAGAGAGAGAGAGAGAGAGAGAGAGAGAGAGAGAGAGAGAGACGAGAGAGAGAGGGAGAGGAGAGCACACCTGCTGTGTAATTAAGACCTTTGTAGTCTTCACATGTAGTCTTTCAAATGGTCAAATTATTAGGTTGTCTTTGTCCCGGGAAAGGAAAATATGGTTACTAGAACTTTTACAATAGTGGGAGGGGTTCACTATAGGGGGTAGGGTGGGGTTGTTCATGTGGGGGGTGCATGTGGGTGTTAGGGGTTAGATTGGAGGGAGGGAAAGCTACCTAATGGGTAGTGACGTTTATGCCAACGGGAGGCCAATGTCTGGTAAAATTATTTTTTATTTTTTTTTTTTAGTTCAAGCTTTCGCTCCGGACTTATGTACAAATTAGTTGTCAAACTTTGTCACCACTTGTGTTTTATATATATATATATATATATATATATATATATATATATATATATATATATATATATATGTGTATGTAGATGTGTGTGTGTGTGTGTGTGTGTGTGTGTGTGTGTGTGTGTGTGTGTGTGTGTGTGTGTGTGTGTGTATGTGTATGTATGTATGTATGTAAATGAGCTCATGAAGAATATGGGTCCTGACATTTTTATAGGGCTTCATTCTTCGGTTAGGTTAGGTTATTAACTATTAAATCAGGTTCAAGCCCATATATATATATATATATATATATATATATATATATATATAATATATATATATATATATATATATATATATATATATATATATATATATATATAGTGTGTGTGTGTGTGTGTGTGTGTGTGTGTGTGTGTGTGTGTGTGTGTGTGTGTGTGTGTGTGTGTTTTTCAAGTGATGCACCTGAAAATTAGTAGGTTTATAAACTCTTATGATATAAGGTATTCCATTGTTTCTGTTTCTTCTTCTTCTTCTTCTTCTTCTTCTTCTTCTTCTTCTTCTTCTTCTTCTTCTTCTTCTTCTTCTTCTTCTTAATTGCAAAAAATCAACTTCAAAACCACCCTACCCTTCTCACGCTCCCCTTAGCTAAAGAATCTACACAGGCTCCAACATCGATTGCGAATAACAACCTTATGACACCCTCTCATAAAGCTCAAACTAACATACTTTTTATACTCTGTTGTCGGCCATGTTTAATGTCTACTCCGAAAAGAATTATCTGTCGTTATGTGGCATTGCATGATTCGGTAAATTCTCAAAATTAAACGAGGGTTTTACATTGCTTCATAAGGGCGAGGTTATCTTTCGCTTTATGACTGTTATTTTGGCCTCTGGAGTAGTAACGATGTTTGTTTACAATGATACTCTTTGGTCAGGGGTTCGGCTGATGTCTTATCTCTCGGTCAGGTTTGGATTTTTAATTGTCTGTTACTGTCAGATTGTTTTTTTTCCTTTCGATTATTTGTATATATATGTTGTTTTCAACTCCCCATCTGAGGGTAAACAGACACAGATGGACTGAATTTGGGGGGTTAAGGCTGGATGACCTTCCTATCGCCCTGTTATGGGCTCGAACGTGGCTCCAACTCTTCATTCGAATTGAGCATTTTACCACTACGCTATAGCGGTTCCCATGATATAGGAATGTGTACCCAGTATTATTTTGAGCATTGGACCATATGTACCTTTTAATTCCCTCACCAACATAAAGTTAATTAAAAATTTTAATAGATTTTGGTCTGAACTACTCAACATCAAAAAGCCTGAAGAGCTTATATAGGAATGTATTATGCCTCAGCGCACCTGAAGTAGTACCCTTATTACCTGTATGTGTATTTACATCTTATTTTTTAACTCTCTCTCTCTCTCTCTCTCTCTCTCTCTCTCTCTCTCTCTCTTCTCTCTCTCTCTCTCTCTCTCTCTCTCTAGATTTTGGTCTGAACTACTCAACATCAAAAAAGCCTGAAGAGGCTTATATAGGAATGTATTATGCCTCAGCGCACACCTGAAGTAGTACCCTTATTACCTGTATGTGTATTTACATCTTATTTTTAACTCTCTCTCTCTCTCTCTCTCTCTCTCTCTCTCTCCTCTCTCTCTCTCTCTCTCTCTCTCTCTCTCTCTCTTGCTGGCTAGTACAGTGGTAACGCGCTGGCTTCGCATTCACGAGGGTCGAAAGATCGGTCCCCGTCCAAGACCGAGAGTTTAAGCTGTTTAACTGGCAGGAAACTGCTGTGGGTGGACATCACAGTGGGGGGTTGGGGCTTGTCCTGGCTGACGAAATACCCATTGTAAAATGGAAATAAAGTTTATATATATATATATATATTACTCTCTCTCTCTCTCTCTCTCTCTCTCTCTCTCTCTCTCTCCCTTTTTTTTTTTTACATACACTCAGCCTCAGGAACTTTTTAGAAATTATTAATTTATTTTTGAGTTTCTTTTAAAACAACTGTAACGAGCACTTTGTTGTATTTTAGGTGTTGGACTGATGTCTTACCCTTGCCGATGCTCATGCTCCTGATGATACTGTTCCACTAGAGATCTAATACACCTAATAGTAAAATCCATGAGCATATTAAATTGAGACAGGCTACTGGTACTACATTAGGAGCACCATTACCCTTGCCTTTGTATTACTGACTATATCTGGTGAGGAGCAATTGCTCCAGCAGCAGTGTGGAGTTGATCTCTGACACTCAAAGAAAGGGTTCAGGGACTGTAACCAACGAGATACTGAAGGGCGCTTTGAACTTTATGCCAATTACTAATTATTATAATTTATGGAGATACCAATGGATGGTTTGAACTCTATATCAACAGAAGTGACAAAATAAAACGCATGGAATTCAGAGGGATTTTGGTCACAGCCATTTAGCCCTTCAAGCTCTGGCTCTACTATATATATATATATATATATATATATATATATATATATTATAATATATATATATATATTATATATATATATATATATATATATATATATATATATATATATATATAATATATATATATATATATATATATATATATATATATATATATATATAAATATATATATATATATATATATATATATATATATATATATATATATATATATATATATATATATATATATATATATACACACACACCATAGTTTGGGTTGGAATAACACTTCTAGTTCATTCTTTTTTTTTAGTGGGAGTTATGCCATGTTTCACTTAAAATATGCGAATCACTCCTTCATTGAATCTGTTTGTAAGAACGAAATTTGCATACAATTCCCATTTACATTTTTTTGGTATCCAAATTCATGCTGTTGTTGATACTCTTTATAAGAATAAAATTAGCATATAAGTCTCTCTCTCTCTCTCTCCTCTCTCTCTCTCTCTCTCTCTCTCTCTCTCTCTCTCTCTCTCTCTCTCTCTCTCTCTCTCTCTCTCTCTCTCTCTCTCTCTCTCAGCGAATAAAGAGTAAATTGTCATAAGAGTCTCTCTCTCTCTCTCTCTCTCTCTCTCTCTCTCTCTCTCTCTCTCTCTCTCTCTCTCTCTCTCTCTCTCTCTCTCTCTCTCTCTCTCTCTCTCTCTTTTCCTTCCCAAGAATAACCGAACGCCCCTTCAGTTCGATGAGCGAGAATTGATTTATGATAGAAATGATTAAAGAGATAGAGAGGTTGAGATGGGTGGGTGGGGGGTGGGGTCGAAGAGGTTTATGCATGAGGTTCTATTTATGATTAATATGCAATTAAAAAGAACTATATTATACTTTGAAGGTACTGATGGATTGCCCAGAACTCATTAATACGATGATGTATGAACTAAGGCGAACTTGCATTTGTTTATAGGATTATGTTGTATAGAGGGAAGAAGGTACATATGTCTGTATTTCAGTTGTATGTACATAGATGTGTCTGTGTATATTAAATAAATAAATAAATTATATATATATATATATATATATATATATATATATATATATATATATATATATATATATATATATATATATATATATATATATATATATATATATATATATATATATATATATATATATATATATATATTTTTTTTTTTTTTTTTTTTTTTTTTTTTTTAACATGTATGTTGTATGTACGCATATTGTATGTACAAAAGAAATATATTTTAATGCCCTTATTGAATCCTTGGATATAAATCACCTAGGAGGTCCAGAGTTCAAATCCTTGAGGTGATTAGTACAACTTCTTATTGCCTTTGCAATTTGGAGACAGTGCCAAAATATTGGTACCTCGTGTGGTATCGCTGTCACCTCAGCTGGGTCCACGAGTTCACCAATAGTTAAATAGGTTGGGATAGTGGCTGAACAGTATATGCCCAGACTTCGGCTTCGATAATAATAATAATAATAATAATAATTTCGATAGCACCACTGGGCGTTAGGGAGGGCATCCGAAGATAATCCCCCAGCTCCAACATGTCTGTATCCACCCTCAATCGAATGGGGATTAATTGTGACCCTACTCGGTGAATCCCTCTCCTTCCCCTCGTGCACCTCCTCCTCTTACTACTACTACTACTACTACTACTACTACTACTACTACTACTAATAATAATAATAATAATAATAATAATAATAATAATAATAATAATAATAATAATAATATATATATACAAAAGCCATATCCCCCCTATAAGGGGAGTGGCTAAGTCAAAGTAAAATACCCTGATTCCACGGGAACAAAATAAAGAGGATGGGATTCCCACTTCCCTCCCACCTCCCCATTTAGTCGACCTTTGCAACATACAGGGGAACACACAGAGGAAGTATTCTTCCCCCCCCCTTATAAATAGCGAAGGTGAAATGCATAGAGCGGCCTGATGTGGTTTACAAAAATGTAAAAAAAATTGCAGCAGCTCAAAATTAAACGTAAAATTATGTTTATTTGCTAAAGAATGGGGCACTCAAAATTTAGTTAAATTCAATGCCTCCAAGACACAGTTTCTGGCTATCTCTTTATCTTCTTCTCCTCCTGATGACCCTATTGTCTTCGAAACTAATGAAATTTACCCTCTTAACTCTATCAATATATTAGGAATCCATATAGCCTCTAACTTGTCATGGAGGAATCACATAATCCAAATTTCTAAATCTTCATCCAAAAAATTGGGGGTTTTGTTTCGTTTTCGTTATTACTTTTCCACTTTGCAGTTACTTAAAATTTACAAAGGTCTTATCCGCCCCTGCTTAGAATACTGCTCACACATCTGGGGGTGCTTCTTCCTTTACTTATCTACTTGATAGGGTTCAATCTAAGGCAGTTAGACTCATTAATGATCCTTCTCTTACTTCTAACCTGGATTCTCTCTCTCTTCGCCGTAAGGTATCTTCCCTTTCGCTTTTCTATCGCTACTACTTCCATCGCTGCTCTGATGAGTTGGCGAGTTGCATCCCTCCTCCACTGCCGAGGCTGCGTAACACTCGCCAAGCGGCCTCATCTCACAGGTACTGTGTGGAGATTTGTAGCTCGCCGATTGGTCGGTGCAGCGACTGCTTCTTCCCATCTACCTCTAGACTCTGGAACTCTCTTCCTCCTTCTGTCTTTCCTAATTCTTATGACCTTTCATCCTTCAAAAAGCAGATCTATCGTCATCTCAGAGCCTAGTCCTCCATATCTCTGGGTCCTCTTTACTTTGACTGTTTTTTCTGTCTGTCGTTTTCCTTTGTGTGACATTACCTCATCTCTGCCTTGCCCTTAGCTTTTTCTTTTCCTTCGTCTTGGTATTTTCTCGTGCCTGGGCCTTTGTTGATGAGGGCAGTTTCTGCCTGTCCCGGTGTCACACTCTTTAAAAAAAAAAAAGCATACTAAAAGCATGTTTTACGTCACGGACTCCCTTTTCAACCAAGGGCTAGGACGGTCGCCTTCTTGCGAAGGACTTGTTTTAGCAGATGTAATCGTTACCCTGAGTGCATGCCCTTGCTAATTTCTCATATTGTTGAATGTTTTCTCAAAGTATATTTATTAATAGACAAGTTTGATATTTAGAGTGAAACGTGACAACGTATGGCGGCCTCTTGCAGCATACGAAAAAAAAAAGACGCAAAACCACTTTTTAAAGATTGTGAGAATATTAATTCCGTATCCTTAAATGTTCCTCAAATGGCTTTATTAAATAATCCGATGTTAAAAAAATCTAAGACATGACAATGCACATGGCGGCCTCACGTGGTTTACGAAAATGAAAGAGTGTTCAGAATCCAGTTAAGAAAGTCACAGGAAAAGCCTAACCTAACCTAACGTGTGCCTTTCTTCCTAGCTAAAATTGTGACAATTTCCTTTGCTTCTCTTACTGACCACGCTCTTGCAACCGGTCAAAATTGTGTACAAACGATGGTATACCATTACAGTACATGGTTTCTATGCCTTCAGTGTTAAGTATTTAAAAAAAAACGGGTTTTTATGTAACACAGTAATGGTAAAAACAACATTGCTAAAATCATATAGAACCATATATTCAAAACTGAGCCATGGTTTTATGTAATTTTTAAGTAAATTTTGGCCAATACATAGATGCCTACCGAAATATATATAATTAACAATAATAATAATAATAATTATAATAACAATAATAATAATAATAATAATAATAATAATAATAATAATAATAATAATAATAATAATAATAATAATAATAATAATAATAGTATCGATGAATACATGCAACCCACTATGTCTGTGGATGGAATAATATAGCAATACCGTGCTGGCCAAATTGGACAATCTGGGGGTTAACCTGGGGAGCGGATTGGTTGAGGTGGGGTTAGGATGTATTTAATCCCCCCCTAGCAGGAGGTTGTCATTGTTCCATGATGGATCAGTTTATGGCCCATCACCCTACACGTAGTGTAACGGGTGTTGTCTGTATTAAATCCTTCATTGGAACATCCTATTTTCTACCCTCCTCCTCCTCCTCCTCTTCCTCCTCCTCCTACTTTCTACTTGATTGCCTTATCCTCCGTTCTACCGAATTCCCTCCTCCTGCGCCTCCTCCTAATTTCTACCTGATTCCTTCCTCCTCCATATTCTCCCTTCTACCGGATTCCCTCCTGCTCCTCCTTCTCCCAACTTCTACTTGATTCCCTCCTCCCCTTTGTCCTCCGTTCTCCCTGATTCCCTCCTTCTCTTCCTACTCCATAGGTTCTTCCGTCATACCTGATTCCCTGTTCTTCCTCCATTTTACGCGGTACCCTCCTCGTCTTCCTCCTCCATTCTGTCTTAGTACCTTCTCTTCCTCTCCCATTCCAACGGATTACTTTCTCCTCCTCAGGATCTTCCTCCTTCTTATCCTCCTCCTTTCTACTCGATTTCCTCCTCCCAATCCTTTTCCTCCGTTCTACCAGACTCCTTCCACATCTTTCGTTCTACTTGATTCTGTCCTCCTCCCCTGAAAGTCCTCCTCCTGATCTTCCTACTCCTCTTCCTTTTCCTTCGTTATAACTCCTCTTCTCCTCCTCCTTACTAACCTGGTCCTTCCTTTTCCTTTCCCGTTCCACCTGATTCTCTCTTCCTCGTCGCCTTCCTTCTCAGCAGTTCTACCCGATTCCCTCGTCTTCCGATGTGACTGACTAATTTTTCCTCCTCCTGTGTTCTATCGTATTTCGTCCTCGTCCTTATCGTCCTCTTAATCTTCCTCTCTTCCTCCACAGTCCAGCCCACTTCCTATTTCTTCCTTCTCCTTCTCCTGGTCTTCTTCCTCCTCCATTCTGCCCGAGTCCGTCTTCCTCCTCCTCTTCGTCCTCTCCTACCCCTGACTTACTCCTCTTCCTACTCCTCCATTTTACCCGATTCCATCGTCCTCCTCCTCCTTTATGCCAGATTCCCTCCTTCGCCTTCTCCTCCTCCTCCCCCTTTTACATTAATTAACTCATCTGTGTTTTGGAAGGGATTTGGCTTGGACCTGATCTCTTTTGTTATAGAATTGGATTTACCTCTCTCTCTCTCTCTCTCTCTCTCTCTCTCTCTCTCTCTCTCCTCTCTCTCTCTCTCTCTCTCTCTCTCTCTCTCTCTCTCTCTCTCATATATATGTATCTTATTTGAATACCCAATGTACTTTGGAAATAAAGATTTATTATTATTATTATTATTATTATTACTCTCTCTCTCTCTCTCTCTCTCTCTCTCTCTCTCTCTCTCTCTTCTCTCTCTCTCTCTCTCTCTCTCTCTCTCTCTCTCTCTCTCTCTCTCTCTCTCTCTCTCTGTGTGTGTGTGTGTGCGTGCGTGTGTGTGCGCGCGTGCGTGTGTGTGTGCGTGCGTACGTGCGTGCTTTTGTGTGTGTGTGTGTGTGTGTGTGTGCGCGCGCTCGCCTTTTTACTGAACGGAAGTTACTGTAGTGATCCTCTGTCTACTTGTGTTGATGAAAATGGACTTTTTTTTTTTTTAAGTTACAAAAACATATATTCATAAAGCGCAAAATAAATTATTTTTAAAATGCAACACAATATTATTTATTTCTCTATTTTAAAATGTCGAATATATGCCTCTTATTATATGTCTTGGTTTTACATGATATTGCCATTGCATATTGTGCATTTTGCGGCTATTTTGCTAGTGCTCTTAACACTGTACGTTATGCTGTTTTTTCCACACTTATGACCATTGCTATTAAGTGCTAATTTCACTTGCTATCAGCCAATGCAAGCACCTTATCCGCAATATTGAGCACTGTGTTGCTGATTTCCCATGATATTGACTATTGTTGTGTGTGCTATTTTCGGATGCTATTAATGATTCTGTAATACCAGTTCTTTTATTCGCAATATCGTGTTATGTTGCTATTATCCCCCATGATATTACCTTTTGCTATTTTATGCTGTTTTCACATACTATTAAATATTGCTATTTTGTCGAGGCAATATTCACAACCTAGCATATCGTGCTATTTTCCCCCGTGCTGTTAACCATTGCTGTTATGTCCCGCGTACAGTAAATGCCCTTTGCTGTTTTCATATGCAGTAATGCTCTTTGCTATTTCCTGCTTCATAAAGTGTTTTTATACAGCGTGGGTTATGTAGCTGTTAGGCCGTTTTCACACCAAAGTGGTACGTCACACGTGGCATGCCACGTGGCACGCCAGTTGAAAACGTGACACATGGGACGTATCACGCCACTTCTGTGTGAAAGGTTTCATAGATTTCCGGATGTTCGTGTTCAACTGGCGTGCCACGTGGCATGCCACGTGCGACGTGCCACTTTGGTGTGAAAGCGGCCTTAATGGAAATATCATACGTTGTTGTTGTGTCTGCGTATGATACTGACAGGTTTTTTCTGTTTAGTAATTTTTTTTGGGGGTGTGTGTGTGTTTTATATATATATATATATATATATATATATATATATATATATATATATATATATATATATATATATATATATATATATATATATATATAATTTTTTTTTTATTTTTGTGTGTGTTTGGTTTCTAACTATTTTGTATATAGTGTTTTATTTTTAACCGTTCAAAAGAGTAAAAAATTTGGTGTTTGTAATTTTTGCATGTTTTATCTAATTTTATAATATATGCATTTTCTTCTTCTTCTTCTTCTTCTTCTTCTTCTTCTTCTTCTTCTTCTTCTTCTTCTTCTTCTTCTTCTTCTTCTTCTTCTTCTTCTTCTTCTTCTTCTTCTTCTTCTTCTTCTTCTTCTTCTTCTTCTTCTTCTTCTTCTTCTTCTTCTTCTTCTTCTTCTTATTATTATTATTATTATTATTATTATTATTATTATTATTATTATTATTATTATTATTATTATTTAGATAAGCAAAAAAAAAAATTGCTGATATAAGGTATAATTTTAACTTTCAATTGAAATTATTTGCTTTATTTATTTTGCTTTTGTATATGTTTCACTTGTTCGACCCGTAATGGACACAGATGAAAAATCATAACACGCATTCATTTTTCATACACGGATTCTCCTACCAGCTTCATCTAAAGATTTTCACATGCTCATATGAGGTCACTGTATCACACTAACATCTTGGAGACCTGTGTTGACTTGGCATCAAGAGTTATGCGTTTGGACGTCCTTCTTAACGTCACTTCAACGTATCCTTATTAAAAAAAAAAATCTTTTCTACACCATCGACATATCGTCATAGCGATAAGAGTCGATTAACTATCTGACATATTAACAATAATAAAGATAATATTAATAAAACAATTATAATAATACTAGTGTGGTTTCGAAGATGCTCAGAGTTAATTGCCAACTTAAGTGTTAACGTTACATTAACTCTCTCTCTCTCTCTCTCTCTCTCTCTCTCTCTCTCTCTCTCTCTCTCTCTCTCTCTCTCTCTCTCTCTCTCTCTCTCTCTCTCTCTCTCTCTCTCTCTCTCTCTCTCTCTCTCTCTCGCACGCTAGCACAGAATAAATTTTTCATAGACAGTGAAGGAAAGCATTAAATTTAGTTCAAATTACTGTGGATATTCCACCCGCTAAAAGTGTCTTGTATTCAATTTTATATGTAGTTTTTCTCTTTAATAAATGTAAAGACGAAAGATATATATATATATATATATATATATATATATATATATATATATATATATATATATATATATATATATATATATATATATATATATATATATATATATATAGAGAGAGAGAGAGAGAGAGAGAGAGAGAGAGAATGTCACATTTTTCTGAAACATTACTATTATTTTTTTTTTAAATGATTATCATTCTTAATATGGTATTGCTCTATTTACGTTGATTGAGACAATTTTTTTCTTTATCTTTTCAGGTATGTTGTAAAATGCGGTTAACAGCATGGCCGTCTTTCGTCCTCTTAACTTTGTAAGTACATAATAGTTACAATTTTTTCTTTTGTGTTTGTGTATTTTACAAAAAAAATATATGTACGCACACACACACACACACACACACACACACACACACACACACACACACACACACACACACACGTGTGTGTGTGTGTAAATAATTATTATTAAAAGTCTTTCTATTTTTTTAATTTTGACGTATTGGTGGCGTATTATATTTAGTAATCTGTATAATAATAATAATAATAATAATAATAATAATAATAATAATAATAATAATAATGATAATATTATTATTATTATTATTATTATTATTATTATTATTATTATTATTATTATTATTTTTATTATTATTATTCATTATTATTATTATAATTATTATTATTATTATTCATTATTATTATTATTATTATTATTATTATTATTATTATTATTATTATTATTATTATGCTTTGAATAAAATCTACACTGGTCTGGGCTTTGGACGACACCAAGATAAGCTGAGTACCTCCCCCGATGACCAGATTAGAAAGTGACATATAGGGTTCACTCTGTTATGCTGGGATATTGGTGACATAGAATGATACATTATCTCATTTTATATTGGGAAGCCTTCCCACTGACATATTAATGAGGAACTGATGAAATTTGTCTCCTGTCATCTAACTCGTCGTCATTATGAATTAATAATTGAATAATCTATTTAAATATCTAACTGCCTATATATGTCTTTGCCTTGCTTATTCTTGTATTTATTAAATGTCAAAAATATTTATATTTATGAAATTTTAATAATTTTTTCTGATTTTTTTCTTATTGTTTCTAGTATTTATTTATTTATTTTTTATTTATTTATTTATTTTATCATTACTTTCCTATATACATCTATTTTTTCATTGTTTCCTTTATGTAGTGTATATGCTTATATTGTATGTTTCTTGAATATATTTATTTATATAAATGTTAAAGGAATTCTTGTTATGTTATTACAATTTATTTATTTATATGCCTGTATTGTATGTTTCTTGAATATATTTATTTATATTAATATTAAAGAAATTCTTGTTATTTATTAAAATTTATTTATATATTTATATAAAATTGTATTAATTTATTCCATTGAGTTTTTGTATAATTATTTTGTTTATATTATATATATATATATATATATATATATATATATAGTATATATATATTATATATATATATATATATATATATATATATATATATATATATATATATATATATATATATATATAGAGAGAGAGAGAGAGAGAGAGAGAGAGAGAGAGAGAGAGAGAGAGAGAGAGAGAGAGAGAGAAATTTAATATTATTATATTAATTTTTTATTATATATATTTTCTACCTGTTTGTTTGTTGGTTTTATCTACCCATCTCTATCGAGCATTCTCGCTGTTTACCTGGCTCTCTATCTATCGGTTTCTATATCTGTATGTCTGTCTGTCTGTCTCTATCTATCTGCCTCTCAATTCCCTCATCCAATATCTGTGCATGTACTCGAATTGTGGCTTTCAGGAGAAGCTATCTGTCTGTCCCTGTCTGCTATTGGTGGTCTGGAACGCTTGAGTAAATTTTCCAATTTCTAAATCTTCAGGGATTGTGTGCGTGTGTGTATGTGTGCGTGTTTGTTTGTATGTGTGTTTGTGTGTGTGTGTCACTGTTTTTTCTTACCAAGCCGTTGACCTACCTTATTGAATTTTCCATTCGGAGTTTTTTTTTTTTTTTTTTTTTTTTGCACGATGGACAAGGAAAATTTATATATTTATTTGTTCTTCTTGTTTTTCTTCTCCACATCGCAATGTTCTTTATTATTTCTGTTTATTTTTTACTTATCTATTATTCTCTATTCTATGTTATTTTTCTCTTAGTTTTCTTTCCATTTTTATTTTACTATTCATTCTTAATTTTAGACACGTCTTTTTACCTGTGTATTTCTTTATTTGTTTATATGTTATTGGACAGTCGTGTTTAAATTTACTGATATGGTATTTTCTAATTTTTTAGCCTTGTACTATTTACGGTCATGTATTAATGATCCGAGAGAGAGAGAGAGAGAGAGAGAGAGGAGAGAGAGAGAGAGAGAGAGAGAGAGAGAGAGAGAGAGAGAGAGAGAGAGAGAGAGAGAGAGAGAGAGAACTTGATCTGTTTTATATTCTTTCTGAAAGATGAAGTACGCTTAGCTACCCTTTTCGGAGGATCATTTTGGCCGCATTTCTAACCATTCATCCATTTAACTGCCATAATTGTTAAACAATAGATATCCTTGTTGGAAGATAACCTTGACTCATACATAGCTATTTACTCATTGAATTCTGATAATTAAACAGTTGTTATCCTCTCTCTAAGATCATTTTGACCCATTTCTTGCTAATTATCCATTGAATTCCAAATTTAAACAAGTTATTTCCTCTCTGGGTGATGATTTTTGCCTTGGGATGAAGCAGTGGGAGTAAGGCAGCTACGGCTGTCGGGTCCAAATACAGACAGTCTTTACCCAATTAACTAGTGGGTGAGGCGAGCAGTGTTAAGCTGGGATTGTGGTGACCCTATATCCTTAAGGAGCTAATATGGGTGAGATGGGGTTGAATTGTCTTCAAATGAATATGTGCATGCTTTGGCTTGACCATTCCCTTTATAAAAGAATTTACGACTATTGTATATGTATGTATGTATGTATGTATGTATGTAAGTATATATGTAAGTATGTTTGGGAAATTTATATTATCCGTTTACGTTGTGGCCAGTGGTAGCTTTTGGGGCAAGTCTCATGTCGTTACCGATTAAATTAGACAATTAATTGAAGAGAGTCGGTGATTTCCTATAGGTCTACCTGATTATTTACCCATTTCCTGGAGATTACTGGGTCCATGTGATTAGCGCTGGGGCTTTGGCTTGGCTATATCTTAGATATATAGTCATACTATGTTCTATCACTGTCCCTTGCCTCTGCCTTTCAATAGAGACTTTTAACCTTTCTAGTTATTGATCTGTTGAAATCCCATTATTTTAATACCGTGCATAACCTCTTTAGGATCATCATGTCGACCCATTTCTTGCTATTGATCATTTCCTCTTCCCAGAACTCTCAAAAGTTGCATCAATGAATGAATAAATGAACCAGAAAACAAGTCTGGTTCAATAGGTCGAAAAGTGGGTCAAAAACTACGTTCTCCGCTCGCTATAAAAGCGCTATTCACTGACGTTTTATGCGAGACTTCTGAAGCAATGGAGTTTGTCCTTCGGTAGCATCGTTATCAGAAGGATCTTAGCTTCTGTTTGAGTTTATTTATTTTTTTTAATTATTATTATTATTTATTTACTTTTTTTTTATTAATTTACTCCATCAAATATATTCTTTCTCTTCGACCCACAAAGGAATTTTTTTTTATTTTTTATTTTTCTCCCACAAAAAGATTTTTTTTTTTAATCCTTCAACAATATATCAACGGTTGATTTCAACATTTTATTAAAAGTTTCTTTTATTGGAAGAAAAAAGACATTCGAAAATTCCAGCTTGAGTTGTCTGTGTCTCTCTGTGGCTATCTGTATGTTACCACTTGTTGTGTCTGAGTATATACCTTTGAATTACCGCTTGTGTTATTTGTGCATTGCCACTTGTGCCTGTGTCTGTGTGTATTGCTGCCTGTGTCTGTGTCTTTGTTTGTGTCTGCCTGTGTATTATCACTTGTTATGTTTTGTGTCTGTCAGAGTATTGTCGCTTGTTGTCTGTGTCTATATATTAGTTTTAAGAATCGTGTGGGAAGAATGACTACTCTTCCTCCCCCCCATTCCTTCATGTAAGCATTATCTGAATTTGGGGACGAGGTAGCTCAGTGGTAGAACTTGCGAGTCGGGAGGCAACCAACAAGGGATCGAATCCCCCGTGGAGCTTTAGGAAAGGTATCCAACCGTAATTCCCCCGCATATATCCAGAATGTCAGCGTGCACCCCCATTCGAATGGGGACTACTTGCGACTCGTGAAGCAGTGCTTAGTATTGTGTCTAGATAGCTGAATATCTTCTGTAGTCACCGTGGCTCAACCGGTAGCGTCCGCGACTCTGAGGTGTCAGGTCGAGGGCTCGCGCCCCGTCACGGTCTGAGATTAGCAAGGGCATGCACTTAGGGTAAGGATTACATCTACCAAAACAAGTCCTTCGCAAGAAGGCAACCGTCCAAGCCCTTAGTTGAAAAGGGAGGCCGTGACGTAAAACCGTAACAATAGATTGCAGAATATCTTCTGGTATCAATGCCTCCCAAGTTACTGCCAGTCGTAAGAAAGGTCGTGTGTGAGCGACGTGAATGCGTCATTTGCTTGTGTTCGACTGATTGACTTTAGATAACGAGCCCCACTTGATGTTGGTTCGATAAACCCTTTTCTCCTCCTCCTCCTCCTCCTCCTCCTCCTCCTTCTTCTTCTTCTTCTTCTTCTTCTTCTTCTTCTTCTTCTTCTTCTTCTTCTTCTTCTTCTTCTTGTATGCATTTCAGAAATTCAGTTCAAAATCCCAGTTTCAGACAATTAGTGAACATACGATACATTTACGAAAAATAGTTATTATAAGAGAAAACTTTAGCTAACGACTTACGAACAAAACCTCTATATATATATATGAACACCGAATTAGGACTCGCCTTTTATCAACAGCGAAGAAAGGTTAAGTTAGGTTAGGTTTGAATATGGGTATAAAGGCCAAGCTCAAATTCTAACCCAACCTAACTTAACCTAACCTTTTCTCGCTGTTAATAAAAGGCAGGTCCCAGTTATTCATGAGGTCCTGTTTTTTTATATTATTTGTACATTATTTTATTCAAAATGAAGAGCCTCGTTAACGTAGTGGTTAGAATACTCGACTCGGGAGGGGGCATTGACAGACCCGCGATCGAGCCCACATCGGGGAGTTAGGAAAGATATCCATCTTTAATTCCCTTGCTCCAACCTGTCTGCGTCCACACCTGTAAAGGGGATTAATATTGATATATAAGACATTAAAAAATTATTCATAAAAGTAGACACAGTAAGAGACATTATCAAATATGGTAAATATTTTTTTTATCTTATTTGTACATTGATTTAAGAAATCAAGAGAAAAGAAAAGATAATTAGAGATATTTTTAGGTGTGGTGGATTATTTTTATTAATTTTCTTTTTCTATTACTTCGATGAAAATAAGAGACATAATCAAGTATGATGAATGTTTATTTTTATTTTGCTTGCGTGTTGATTATATATATATATATATATATATATATATATATATATATATATATATATATATATATATATATATATATATATATATATATATATATATATATATATATATATATATATATATATATATATATATATATATATATATATATATATATATATATATATATATATATATATTATATATTATATATATTATATATATATATATTATATATATATATATATATATATATATATATATATATATATATATATATATATATATATATATATATATATATTCTATCTATCTATCTACCTTGGCTGTTTCCCCTTTAATTGGGGGGTAGCCAACATCAAGAAAGGAAAACAATAAGGGGATTACTTTGCTCTATGGGCAATGACGAGGGAGCTAGCGACCGTTCAGATGGCACTGCTGGAGTGCCACAGCCCATCCTCCCAGCTCTTCCACAACCTGTGTCGCTTCACAACTGCCAACTCCTCCTACTGCCCCTACCACAGGGCTACCTCTGTAAGATGCAGCCCCGTGGTAATAGCAGATGCCCATCAGAGCTGCGTCACAATCGCTCGCCACTCATTCCTATTCCTAGCACGCTCGCTTGCTTCCCTCACATCCATCCTCCTATCATTCAGGGCTCTCCTTACTCCATCCATCCATCCAAACCTAGGCCTCCCTCTAGCATTTCTCCCATCAACTCTCGCATTCATCACCTTTTTCAGCAATCTTTCATCATCCATCCTTTCCACATGGCCAAACCATCTCAGAACATTCATATCTACTCTGGCTGCAATTTCTCTCCTCACACCCGTTCTTAACCCTATCCAATCGAGATACACCAATCATTCTCCTCAGGCATTTCATCTCAAACACATTTAGTTTCCGTCTCTCACTTACTTTCATACCCCATAACTCTGATCCATACATCACAGTTGGCACAACCACTTTCTCATACAAAACTTTCTTGACATTCATTTCCAACCCTCTATTCTTCATCACTCCTTTCAATGCACCCAACACTTTACATCCTTCAATCACTCTGTGACACACATCTGCTTCCACTCCACCATTTGCATCTATAACCGAGCCTAAATACTTAAACTGATTAACTTCCTCAAGTGTCTCTCCATTCAACATAACATTCAATCCAGCACCATCCTCATTTCTTGTACACCTCATAACCTTACTCTTTCCCACATTCACTCGCAACTTCCTTCTCTCACACACCATTCCAAATTCTGACACTAACTGACACAGCTTTTCCTCTGAATCTGCCATCACCACAGTATCGTCTGCAAACAGCAACTGATTCAGCTCCCACTCGTTATCATCCCCATCTACCATTCTCAAACCTCGACCACGCACTCGCTCATTGACCTCTCTTACAACTCTATCAATATACAAATTGAACAGCCATGGTGACATCACACATCCCTGTCTCAGTCCCACACTCACTGGAAACCACTCACTCACTTCATTCCCTATCCTAACACAAGCTCTACTGCCCTCATACAAACTCTTCACTGCATGCAACAATTTACCATTACCATATATATATATATATATATATATATATATATATATATATATATATATATATATATATATATATATATATATATATATATATATATATATAAGCGAGAGAATGTGGAGGACCATAAGAAATCCCATTAATAATGTTACTATTGATTGCGTATTATTTCCTCTTTTAAGATCAGATGCCCTTCTAAACACCCCGTTGTGGGATCGAACACTGGTTGGTCAAATCCCAAGTCGAGCGCTTTAAATGCAATGCTACTGCGGCTTCCATTAGTTATACCAGTAATTATTACTAATTTTGAATATGGTATTAATGATATTGAATATGGTATTAATGATACTGAATATGGTATTAATGATACCATAATGAGTATTAAATATTATGTATAATGATTGAGTCACATTATTCATATGAAATGCAGAGATATTAATTTGTAAGTACCCGTCTGCCGGCAACGTAAAAAAATGTAGATTATATTAACGAGCATAGCTTTGCTTGCAATGACGGCTAATGGAGTGAACTTATCATATATTACCTTTTACAACGTGTGTGTATGAGTGTTTGTTTATGTGTATGAGTGTGACTGTTGGTGCTTGTGTATGTGTGTTTGCGTCTGGTGTATATTTGTGTGTATGTGTATATTTGTGCTTATGTGTATGTACTTGTGTTTATGTGTTAATGCGTGTGAGTACATGAGTGTGTGTTTTTGTTTGTGCATGTTTATGTGCATAAGTGTTTGTGTGTGTTTATGTTTATGAGTGTATGTTGTGCAGATATGTATGCTTGTGTGTTTGTATATGAGTGTATGTTTGTTATGCAAATATGTGATTTTATGTATTATTATGTAACTCTGTTTGTGTGTATGTGTTAGAGAGAGAGAGAGAGAGAGAGAGAGAGAGAGAGAGAGAGAGAGAGAGAGAGAGAGAGAGAGAGAGAGAGAGAGAGAGAGAGAGAGAGAGAGAGAGAGAGAGAGAGAGAGAGATTTTCTCTTCAGTGAGATTCATATCTTTAATATATTATAATTTTTATATATTTTTTATCAAGCATTACGGTAAAACCAGTTGTTTCCTAGACACTGCTCTTAATCATCGTAATATATCAACTGTAGTGTTTTTTAATCGGTATTTTTCCCCATATTCCTTAGTACTCGCTATATCTCAATAGCCTTTCGGAAACTAGGGTTGGTTTTGACTTATTTACAGCCGGATGCATGTCCTGATACCAATCCTTTCCATTGATCCAGGCTTGAAACCTGCAGTGTGTTGAGCTGATTCGCTCCCCCAGTGGCTGAGTGAAAGGCAGTAACACACAATAAAAAGTATAAAATGTAAGTAAAAATGAAAATAAATAAATAATTATATGAATATATAGATTAATGAATGAAGTAAATAGAGAGATTTGTTGGGGAAAAGAATTTTGGATAAAGAGATGAAATATGTGAAAAACGAATTTCGGACAAAGAGTAAAAATAGAAGAAAAAAAAGGATTAAGGGATAAAATAAGAAGAAATAAAGAGGAAAAACAGTTATGATTGTAGCTGTAGGAGGGAGAAAAGGAAGAAGAAAATGAGGAAGATAATTAGAGCAGCAAGTTCTTGAAAATAGGAAGAGGAAAATGCTGATTGAATATGAGAAAATAGGGTCTGATTAAGAGGAAGCAAAATCAGTGGAGACATAAAGACGTATGGGAAGAAGAAGATGAAGAGGAGAGGAGGAAGAGGACGAGATTGATGGGAGGGAGGGAGTGAGGGGAGGTGGGCTCATATCCCATAGCAGTGGTTTCCAACCTTTTCTATGGCCCAGACTTGAAAGAAATATTAATTTGGCAACCCCTACAAAAGTAATTTTACTTAACGTTATGTAGATGAAGTCTAATTTCTGGTAGCAGGTTGAGTGATGATTCTTGACTCATCACTCATAACGCAATCCGGTCTTTGTTGATATCCTTAAAATTCCATCGCACATCCGAGATTGGGAACCCCTGTTCTAAGGTGTCTGAAAAGACTCTTCATTAATTTTGAAAATTGGCTCTGGAACCCTTAATAGTGGTTTCCAATCTTTTTTCTGCCTCGTACCCTGAGGGAATGTTTTATTAATATTCACACCCTCTACAAAAGGAATGTCACATTTGCATATGAAGAAGTTAATTTTTGGCAGCTGTCTAATTGATATCCCATGGCTCAAAAGCCACAGAGTGCCACTCTATCTCACCCCCTGAAGTTTCTTGTACCCCAGGTTGGGATCCCCTGCTGTAAGAAGTTTTTTTTTTTTTTTTTTTTATTTATTCAGATAACTGTACATGGGGACATGTGCACATGGGCACTCCCAGTCATATTGCAGTTGATAACAGAGTGATAAATCTTTTCTCATCACCCAAAAAACACAATCCACTCTTTGTCGCACTTCCTTTGAAATTCCATCACGCACCCTAGGTTGGGAACCCCTGTTCTAAGGTGTCTGGTAAGACCCTCATTAAGTATAGGGTCTAAAGCTCCTAATTGCTCCTACGACGGTCGGAATGTGCAATTAGGCAACACGAGGTTCCCTCTTGTAGTAGTCTCTAGAGGAAAGGGGTAATCTGCCTTCTCCTCTACATTGAATTTCGTGTTTATTATTATCATTATTATTATTTAATTCTTCACTCCTGGAGATTATGTAAGGGTAATAGTGTTGATCTGCTGCTGTTGCGCTTTGATGAGTTATAATGCAGGCATTTGGTTGTTTGTTTATCTTGCTTGTTTTTATTTGTGTAGTATATGATGCTTGCTTTTATTGTGTTGTAATGGTAAGAATGATATTATTATTATTATTATTGTTATTATTATTATTATTATTATTATTATTATTATTATTATTATTGTTATCGTTGTTTTCAACGTTGTAATGATATATATATATATATATATATATATATATATATATATATATATATATATATATATATATATATATATATATATATATATATATATATATATATATCCATGTGTGCACGCTTGTATGTAAAATTACATTTTATTCGTGAAAAATTAATGTCCATGAGATTTCCCACCTAGAAAAAGTAATCATATTGAAAATGAACTTCGCCATTTGAGGCACAGAGCAAGCGACTTGTATATCCGTATATATTAAGCCTTTATAAGCGTTGAAATTTATGTCTAATAAAGTTATAGTTGCTTCACCTCTTGTGAGTATGAAGGCCCGTCCCCTTACTGAAGTCCCTCCCTCTTTTAATCTTTAGCTCCTCCTCTCTTTATGGCTAAGCATCTCAGCTTGTCGTTCGGCTTCCTTGTTGTGAGCTCATTGGTTGATGGAGTTGGTAGTGACGGCATGTGATTGGCTCTCTACACCTCAGTGGGAGGAGTTAAAATGCACCTTCACCTTTTTAGAGTAAAAGAATAGGAGTAAGAGGTGTTGTAAGAGTTGAGAAAGAGGACTCAAAGTGTGGAGGGAGAGCACCTGTACTTATGATAGTAAGATATAAAGAGTACGGAGAATGGGAGGAGTTAAGATACACCTGTACTAATGAAAGTAGGAGAAAATTAATAAGAATCGTGGAAGGAGAGCACGTGTAATATTTAGACTAAGAGAAAGAAATTAAAGAGTGTGGGAGGAGTTGAGATGCTTCTGTTCTTATGTAGAGTAATAAAAAAAAAGAACAAGGAAAGTTAAACAAAAATAGACAGAAATAAGACGAGGAGAAACTGGAATAGTGTTGAGGATGGGAAATCGACTTTTAAATTGAGCATCATCTTGGGAGTGAAAGAATTGGTCATACACTCAATAACTTGCTGATGTTGACGTTGAGAAACCGTCTGTTGATTTTGCAATAAGGATGTTGCTCTGCAACTAATACTCAATTCTAGAAGGTCTTTAAGAGATATCTTAAAGGACAATCTTAAACTCTCTAGGAAGTGTTACCAAGTTCAACCTGCTCCATTTTTCTAATCCATTCCGTTATTCTTCTGTTGCTTTTGAAATAAGGTTATGGCTCTGTAACAGATACTGCATTCTACAAGGGTCTTCAAGAGATATCTTTAAGAAAAATCTCAAACCTATTAGGAAGTGTTACCAGATTTAAATTAAACCTAACTCTTTACTGTAAATAACCACCCTCAGATCTTTCTGTAAGCTTTCCACTGTTGGTTAGATTTCTGTTTTTTAGTTACACTTGTGGCCACCCAGTTGGCTTTAAGGGATGTGACGTCATTATTCTAAGACTTATTAATTTATTTTTATTTATTTTTGTGATATGGCTAACACCTCTAATGCTGAGAATTACCTTAAAAATAGTCGCCTGATCTATCAGTGAATTAAACTTCCTTGACAGAGATGAAATGTTTGCCAGAAGGAGGCGCTGAGGGACAGAGCACTGGAAAACTGCATAATGGAATGGATGAGAAAAATGGAAAAGGGGGGGGGGGGAGTTGGTAGCAATGGACGAGCTGGGATGGAGATAGCCAATGAAATGGAGATTGGTGGAGGGAAGGAAGAATTTTCTGTATAAAGTTTAAAGAATATAATTTAGAGAGCTGAATTAATTTATTATTCTGTTCTGGCCACATCGCTGATGTAAGGAATAAACGTAAAAATATGAAGACGGGGAATGAAAAAAGATTAAAAATATTTATTCACTCCTCCATTCTTAAGCACATTCCTTATTATTGTGCCACTTTTCAGAAATTTCCTTTACTAGATAATAATAATAATAATAATAATAATAATAATAATAATAATAATAATAATAATAATAATAATAATAATAATAATAATGTAGTCACCGTGGCTCAAGCTGTAGCGTCCGCGACTCTGAGGCGTCAGGCTGAGGGTTCGCACCCCGTCACGGTCTGAGGTTAGCAAGGGCATGCACTCAGGGTAAGGATTACATCTGCCAAAACAAGTCCTTCGCAAGAAGGCAATCGTCCTAGCCCTTGGTAGAGAAGGGAGTCCGTGACGTAAAACCGCAACAAGCCGGAACAATAATAATAATAATAATAATAGTAATAATAGTATTAATAATGATAATAATAATAATAAAAATAATAATAATAATAATAATAATAATAATAATAATAAGATAGATTCTCTGATAATCGTGCTTTTAGAAATAAAATGAAATCGTGTTCGGTCAGAAACCTTATATGGTATGTAGAGAAAAAAAAATATTTTCTTGGATAATTATTTTATACCGTTATCATCTGCAACACGTAATTTTTCTTTTTATTTATCTTTTATCTCGGATGAGTAAGTAATAATTATGAGGTTGCGACCACTGAGCCTGAACTTGGCTTAAAAATAATAATAATAATAATAATAATAATAATAATAATAATAATAATAATAATAATAATAATAATAATAATAATAACAAAATTTATGGTAATTATAATATTAATAATATTAATGTTAACAATAATAATACTAATAGTAATAATAATAATAATAATAATAATTATAATTATTATTATTATTATTATTATTATTATTATTATTATTATTATTATTATTTTCATTAGTATTATTATTACAACAATAAGAGTAAGAGATCAAACACTTGTAATTTTCAGACCTTAGGATTATGAAAAAAATATATATATCTAATATTTTTTCCTCCTGAGTAATTATTATTATTATTATTATTATTATTATTATTATTATTATTATTATTATTATTATTATTATTATTATTAGCACCCTTAAGCTGATCCATAATCTCTTTATCAAAATTGTTAATGTCAACAAATTCCCCGAATCAGATACACGCACACACAAACACACATATCATAAACTTAGAGAGCTCCTGCTGTAATAACAGTCTTTACTCTCTATAACTGTTTTTAAACCATCCGACTTGTTTGTTTCTAGAATTCAGTTAATTACAGTTCTGGCAGTTTTATCTGATGCCCACACTGTATCACCCTTGATTTAAGCACACACACAAGCACGCAAACTCTTTCTCTCTCATACACACTCACTCACACGCTCATGCGCTCTCACTCACTTATTCACTCATTTCTCATTCACTTACTGACGTACACACACACACACACACACACACACACACACACACACACACACACACACACACACACACACACATTATTGAAGTCATAAACTCAGTTGTTAACATGGCACGGGAGAAAAAATGTAGGATTTTGATTATGGGAGATTTTAATCATAAAGAGATAGATTGGATAAATCTTGACCCACACAGTGGTGAGGACTCATTTGGGGCAAGATTCCTAGATTGCGTACAAGGGAATTTCCTACACCAACATGTAATGGAACCAACAAGAGCCAGGGGTGGGGATGAGCCATCACTACTTGATCTAGTGTTCACAGATAATGTGTTGGATATTGAAAATATTGAGTATGAACCACCAATTGGAAAGAGTGACCACTGTGTGTTGTTGATGGAGTATATCATTGAAGATATTCTTCCTGAGAGTAGAGGCACTGAGGACATGAGGAGGAACTATCGGAAAGGAGATTACATCAAAATGAATGAGCTTTTTGCAGTTATTGACTGGAGAACCTTATTTTACAACAAATCTGTACAAGAAATGTATGACATCTTTTGTGAGAAATATGGGAAGATAGTAGATTGCTGCATACCTGTCACCAAAGTAGGTGTAATTCATGCCAGAGAGAAATGGTTCGATAATGGGTGTAAAAGAGCTAAGGAGTGGAGAGACAAATGCTGGAAAAGGTATAGGAGGAGAAAAAACATAAATGCCTGGCAAACCTACAAAAGAGCAAGAAATGACTACCTAAGTAAAAGGAGAGAGGCAGAGAGAGATTATGAGAGGGGCATCACCAGGAAGGTTAAAGAAAATCCCAAGCTTTTCCACAGCTTTATCAGAGGAAAACTGAAGGTAAAAGAACAGGTTTTAAGGCTAAAGAGAGCGGATGGAAGCATCACTGAGACGGACGAAGAGATCTGCAAAGAATTGAACAAGGAGTTTCAGTCAGTATTTACAGTAGAAAATACCCCACCCCCTCAGATTGCAGTGATAGAAGCTCAAGGGCCGGTATTAGAGAACATCAACCTTACAGCCACAGAGGTATGCAAAGCGCTGATGGATTTAGATGTTCATAAAGCTACAGGTCCTGATGACATATCCCCTCATGTGCTTAAAAAATGCGCAAACACAATATCAGTGGCACTAAGTATCATATTTAAGGAGTCACTGGAGTCGGGGGAGATTCCAAGATGCTGGAAACAAGCAAATGTGATACCTATCTTCAAAAAGGGAAGGAGGGATACGGCTCTGAACTATAGACCAGTTTCCTTGACCAGCATAGTTTGCAAAGTTATGGAGAAACTACTAAGGAAACATATCTCTCTTCACTTGGAATCCTTCAACTTTTTGTCAGTGAGGAAACATGGCTTCAGAGAACGTAGATCAACAGTAACAAACTTATTAGAATTTTATGATGAGGTAAGCCAAATCTTACAGGAAAGAGAGGGCTGGGCAGATTGCATATTCCTAGACTTCCAGAAAGCGTTTGACACTGTTCCACATGGGAGACTTATTAGGAAGCTGCAATCAATGGCTAGAATAGGTGGAAATGTCTTGGAATGGATAAAAACTTACTTAGAAGGAAGGGAACAGAGGGTTAGAGTAAGACACTCAGTGTCTGAATGGAGAAGAGTTAGTAGTGGAGTTCCACAGGGTTCAGTTTTAGGGCCACTTTTGTTCCTTGTATATGTAAATGACCTACCAGAGTCTGTAAATTCATTCATGAATATGTTTGCAGATGATGCAAAGATTGTGAAGAAAGTAAAAAACGAGAACAATGGTAGAGAACTTCAGGAGGATCTAAATAATCTGCATGAGTGGTCAGAAAAGTGGCTAATGAAATTCAATACCTCAAAATGTAAGGTAATGATAATGGGTACAAGTGCAAGAAGGCCCAAGCTTGACTACTCGGTGGCTGGAGTACAACTTCAAGAGACAGAAAATGAGAGAGATCTAGGAGTAAACATACTGGCAGATTTGTCTCCAGAAATACATATAAATGGCGTAGTAAGGGCAGCATATGCATTCTTATCAAATGTAAGGGTAGCCTTCAGGCACATGGACAAGGAAATGTTCAGAAATATTTATGTAACCTATGTGAGGCCAAAACTCGAATATGCAGCCCCCTTTTGGAATCCGCACTTGAAAAAGCACATAGCTAAGCTTGAAAAAGTTCAAAGACATGCCACGAAACTGGTGCCAGAAATACGCAATCTCGGTTATGATGAGAGGCTGAGGGAATTAGACTTGCCATCACTCGAAGCTAGAAGAGTAAGGGGGGATATGGTGACAGTCTTTAAATTCCTTCATGGTTATGATAGAGTGGATAGGGATCGATATTTCGATATGGCTGGCTCTAGAACTAGAGGTCATAGTTTGAAGCTTCGTAAGAAAACTTCTTTGCAGGATGTAAGGAAATACTTTTTCAGTGTAAGAGTAGTTGATAATTGGAATTCGCTAAGCGAGGAGGTAG
This sequence comes from Halocaridina rubra, assembly GCA_037179515.1. Taxonomy (NCBI): domain Eukaryota; kingdom Metazoa; phylum Arthropoda; class Malacostraca; order Decapoda; family Atyidae; genus Halocaridina; species Halocaridina rubra. The sequence continues at coordinate 31,150 of JAXCGZ010004502.1, forward strand.
TTAATGCTATCTCAATCCATAGTTTTAAGGACAGGTACGATAAGTATCACTAAGTCTAAAATGGAACTGATCAGGAGACGGGAAGATACGAGCTTTGGGCTCTTTCCCGTAAACACAATTAGGCAATCACAATTAGGTAATCACACACACACACACACACACACACACACACACACACACACACACACACACACACACACACACACACACACACGTCGGTAACACCGGCACGGAAGCACTGAAAGTAAATATGTCTGCTTTCTCACAGCCAGTTAGGAAAGGATCTCATGAAATTTATTACATTAGGTTTGGTTATGTTAGTGTGGTTAGTGAACCCCCATTTAGGAAAATATCTCTTAAAAATGGGTTAGTTCATTCACTCCATTTAAGGAAATTCTCATGAAATTTATTACATTACGTGTGTGTGTGTGTTTTTTTTTTTTTTGTCGGGACAGACAGACAATGCCCTCATCAATAGAGGCTCGGGGCACGAGAAAATACCAAGACGAAGGAAAAGACAAAGGTTGAGGACAAGGCAGAGATGAGGCAATGTCACACAAAGGATAACGACAGACAGAAAAACAGTCAAAGAACAGTGGACCCAGAGATAAAGAGGACTAGGTTCTGAGATGACGATAGATCTGCCTTTTGAAGGATGAAAGGTCATAAGAATTAGGAGAGACAGAAGGAGGAAGAGAGTTCCAGAGTCTGGTGGTAGATGGGAAGAAGCAGTCTCTCTGTTAAGAAATTATGGAAATAAAATATAGTTACATTTACGACTCCGTTTCACAAATATTTATTACTTTTATTGTACTGTCGTATTTTTGGATTCCGCGGTAGCGCAGAGGTAAGAGTACGCGAGTCGAAAAGCGACTACCGTGGTTCGATCCCTCCGCACACCGTTAAGGAAGGGCATTCACCCTTTTTCCCTCACTTTCAACATGTCTGCTCACCTTCATTCGAGTTGGGACTTTTGTGACATAAAATGTCTTATTATTGTAATTTTATTTTTTTTTTAATTGAAAAAATAATAATATTGCTTTGTTTACATATTCTCATTGCCTTGCAATTTCATCTATATTAATGAATTAAGAAAAATTCTATACAATAAAATAGTCATATTTTTCCATCTCCAGTGACTAACTTTTCCTCTCAACACCTGTTTTACCTCTTTTTTTTTTGTATCGTTCTCACCTCCATCTTCTCTTTCTTTCATCTCTTTAATGTTCACCTGGTCCCAACAGTTGATAGAAAGTTTTTCTGTTTTAAACTGGGAGAGTTGGTAGCCCTGCAAGATCCATTACGCGAGAGAGTTGGCAACCGTGAAGGAGTCGTGGTTGGATCCGTTATGGTTCAGTGGGATTCCTGACGCAGCCAGAGAGGGGACGGGGATGCAGGAGGATGCATCACTTCTCTTCTGAGGGCTTCCTTGTTGATGGAGTAAAAATGGAAGACGATGCTGGAGGATGTATCACTCTTCTTCTGAGGGCATCCCTCTTGCTGGAGGAAGAATGGTAGACTAGCATGCTCCTTTTCCAAGAATTCTTTTTAAAGGAGCTAGTGTCTTTCTGGAGGAATACGTGAACTGCAATGAAGATACGTATGACCGAATGTACCTTCTACAGCAGACCTTTTCGTGCTTGTCTTTACTAAATTATGGAACGCTGAAGGTGGTTGCCTTCTTCCTCAGGATATTTCTATTCAAGGAAATTTTGCAAGTATTGAAGCTAGGATCATCCTTCTTCAGGAGATTTAACACAAGGCAGTTTTTTTTTTCCTGAAGGAGGATAAGTTTCCAAGTATATCTACTGAATGAAACGGTGATGGAGATGGCTTACACCTCCTACTTCATGAAGCCCTATGCAAATGTGACACTGAGAGTAGTTTCGTCTATCTTCAGGAAGCTTTACATAAGGCTGTTTTATCTTCCTGAAGAAGGATAACTTTTCAAATATGCATATTTTGACGGAGGGCGCTTTTAAAGTGGACCACTCTTCCTTCTACAGGGAGTCCTATGCAAAGAAAATGCCTAGGTACTGGAGATAATATCTTCCTTCAGAAGATCATACAAAAGTTATTTTTATCTTCCTTAAGGAGGGTGACTTTTTGAGTATATCTTAACTTAATGAGGTAACGCTAACGGCGGATTCCTCCTTCTTCAGGAAATCCAGTGTACTGAAAATGTTGAAGGGAGATTCATCCTTCTTCAGTAGATCTTACACAAGGTAGTTTTATATTCCTGAAGAAATAATTTTTGAATATGTCTTTACTAAGGGGGTGGGTGGGTGAATGCAAATGATGGCTTCATCTTTCTTCAAAAGTCCTATGAATAAAAAATACTGAAATATCGAAGGCAGTTTTGGTTTTACGTCACGGACTCCCTTTTCTACCAAGGGCTAGGACGGTTGCCTTCTTGCGAAGGACTTGTTTTGACAGATGTAATCGTTACTCTGAGTGCATGCCCTTGCTAACCTCAGACCGTGACGGGGCGCGAACCCTCGACCTGACACCTCAGGGTTGCGGACGCTACCGCTTGAGCCATGGTGACTACGAAATATCGAAGGTATGATTTCCTGAAAAAGGACTATTACTATCTTCGAAATATCGAAGGTAGCAATAGTCCTTTTTCAGGAAATCATACTCAAGATAATTTAATCTTCCTGTAGGAGATTAGCTTTTCGAGTGTGACTTAACTGAATGAAAAGATGCTGAAAATACATTTCTTTTCCTTCAAAAAATCCTGTGCATGGATTATGTCGAACGTAAATGTAGAGTAATCCTTCTGCAGGAGATCCTACACAAGATAATTTGACCTTCCTGAAGGGGAATAGCTTTCGAATATGGCTGAAAGGATGTTGAAAGTAAATTCCTCCTCCTTCTTCAAGAAGTCCTTTGCACAGAAAATAACGAAATACTAAATCCACTATCATCCTTCTTCAGGAGTTATTACAGATGGTAGTTTTATCTTCCTGGTGAAGGATTTCATCTCTACATGGATTGATTCTAGAGAATTAATCGAACACAGACTTCTCCTATGCACATCCTATATTCTCCAGGAGCTCTTCCTGATTATCTGTTAAGGAGTCTTCCTCACAATAGAGAGTGAATCCTATTTTTCTTATATTGGATTTTCTAACTACTTCTGGAAGATCACTGTCTTTTCTAGCTAATTGTACGCTTTTATTATTATTATATATTATTATATTATTATTATTATTATTATTATTATTATTATTATTATTATTATTATTATTATTATTATTATTATTTTGGTAATTTTAATTAGCTTTTCAACATAATTTTGTGTAATTTTATCAAATTAATCTCACCATTCACTTTTTTATTCTGCTTATTAAACCTACATGCAAAAATGTAAAAATTTTACCATAATTTTTTTTTTTATCTTTTGTTCTTATCTGAGGTTAACAGGGGTTACATGAGGGCTTAGCACGACGCTCATAATGAAATGGAAAAAGATGAAAATATTTCACACATTTTGAAAAATGGATTGGTAACGCTGTCCGAGGTGTATGTGTGTGTGTGTGTACGTGTGTTTTAAAGGTGAGGTACATGTTTTAGTATGTAATGCGTTTGCTTTTGACTGTAATTATATAGGATTATCAGGTTTAAATTTTTGAGATTTTGTGTATGTGTGTATTTTTTTTAGTAAATGTTTAATACAGTGAAAATTAATATCGACCGATCGGCTTCGTCAAATAATATAAAATTAAAATAATAATAATAATAATAATAATAATAATAATAATAATAATAATAATAATAATAATAATAATAATAATGATAATAATAATGATAATAATAATTATAAAAATAATAATAATGATGATAATAATAATAATAATAATAATAATAATAATAATAATAATAATAATAATAATAATAAAAATAATAATGTTTTTCCTATCTTCACTTCTATATACAAGGTCCGTAATTCCCTTTGTAAGGTGAGGCGGATGGCCAAGTCAAACAAAACCTTGACTGTTAACAGAAGGAGAATACGAAGAGGGGGATTCTTACTTCCCTTGCTCCACCCCATATAATCGCCTTTTATGACAGACAGGGGAATACGGAGGCGGTATTCTTGTCTTCTACCCCAAAAGACAAGAGGGGGTTGCAGTAGTGTAGTTGTAGTGTGCAAGAGTCTGGGTAGTACAGTTGTAATGTACTAATCGAAAAACGACTAACGCGGATTCAACTCTACCGCTGGGCATTAGGAATGGCAGCCAACCTTAATCCCCTAGCTCCAATATACCTGTGACCGCTCCATATGCATGGAGACTAAAGGGGGGTTTACACGGTCAAACGGTTCGTCGAACGCGGTTCGACAGACAAGTGTGTGAAGTGATGTTCGAACGTGTGAACGGGGTATTTGATTGTCGCACACGTTTGTCGAACGAGTTCGACAACAAAATACCCCGTTCACGCGTTCGAACATCACTTCAAACACTTGTCTGTTGAACCGCGTTTGACGAACCGTTTGTGTAATGTATAATTGTGATACATAAATTAGTTTTTATACCCCGAAGAAATAAGGACTTGAATTGTGTAAAAAAAATGGCAATATTTTAATTAGCTATAATTTTTGTTCTTATTATTTGTTAGATTTTATCCGATCTAGAAGTACTTAAAATTAATATTTATCTGGTAATTTTTAACGAAAGTAGATAAACAGACGTTGGAACTGAAGTTCCGGTTTTACGTCACGGACTCCCTTTTCTACCAAGGACTAGGACGGTTGCCTTCTTGCGAAGGACTTGTTTTGGCAGATGTAATCGTTACCCTGAGTGCATGCCCTTGCTAACCTCAGACCGTGAAGGGGCGCAAACCCTCGACCTGACGCCTAAGAGTCGCGGACACTACCGCTTGAGCCACGGTGACTACGGAACTGAAGTAGTGAGAGTAATTAAGAAAGAAATTATATTATATTGCGATTATATTGAAGCAAAAATTTAGGTAAATGGTACATGAAATTACGAATTGGAATAATAATTTCATACTTATTATAAGTTAAATTATAACACACACACACACACACACACACACACACACACACACACACACACACACACACACACACACACACACACACACACACACACACACACACACACACACACACATATATATATATATATATATATATATATATATATATATATATATATATTTGCTTGATTTTATGTTTAAGAAATACATCAAAACGCGTATGTAATCCGACAGGTAATTAGTAGGAATTTTCAAATTATTTATAAATGAATACACAAGCAAGAAACAAAATAAATGGACAGATAAATAAATAAATAAGTAAATATTTAATAAATAAATTAATAACTGAATTAAATAATTAATTGAGTTGCGATTTCAAAATATCATTCAAAACAATATTTCCAGTGACATTAATATCATGTAATTATACATTCAGGAGTCATCTACGTATTTTATCCATGTATTTCATTTGTGTGTTACATTTGCATGAGTTCATTTCGAATTTATATTTATTTTTATGATGATTAATTCGCTCATCATAAGCGATTATTGTGTCAGATTAACACCAGCTTTGTCTTGGATTAAGTCGAGGTGGGGAGAGAGAGAGAGAGAGAGAGAGAGAGAGAGAGAGAGAGAGAGAGAGAGAGAGAGAGAGAGAGAGAGGTAACTTGAAATACACCAGGTAACTCGCACTTTATTTCAGAGGATAGCAGGTATATATATATATATATATATATATATATATATATATATATATATATATATATATATATATATATATATATATATATATATATATATATATATATATAGAGAGAGAGAGAGAGAGAGAGAGAGAGAGAGAGAGTTTTTTTTTTTTTTAACCTTTATTTCCATTTCATTACAATGGGTATTCGTCAGCCAGGGCAAGCCCCAACCCCCCACTGTGATGTCCAACCACAGCAGTTCCTGCCAGTAAACAGCTTAAACTCTCGGTCTTGGACGGGGACCGATCTTTCGACCTCGTGAATGCGAAGCCAGCGCGTTACCACTGTACTAGTTTATTTCCAAAAGATACATCGGTCATTCTTCATAATTTACAGTACAAGGTATATACCGTCCGAGTGTTGGCATGTTACTTGAAACAGTCTAAAATCTTGAAACAATCATTAGCATTGTTAGGAATGAAAGTTCCTACTAAGAATCAGTTAAGAATGTAATCATATTAAGATACGTGGTATTAAAATTTATACTAGCTTACTATATACAAAATAAAATCCGTTGCATTAAGAGATTTATGAAGCATAAAAGACATGAAGTAAAAAATGATATATAAAATTTAGTCACAAAGTAACATAAAAGAATGAAGTAAAATATGATGTATAAAATTGTCACAAAATAACATAAAAAGACATGAAGTAAAATATGATATATAAAATTTAGATACAAAGTAACATAAAAGACATGAAGTAAAATATGACAAAATTTAATCACAAAGAAGATATCAAAAACTGAGCTACTGATATTTAAAAATTTTATAGATAAAAGAAATTCCCATTACTATGAAAACTTATACATCTAAAAAATTAAATTGTCAAAAAATTTAAAATAATGATCTTTCTCATCTATTACAGTTATTGATTATATAGTGAATTGAAAAAATAACATTTTAGCTTCCTTTTAAATGCTTTAAAAGATGAGGAGTCTTTTACATCATCTGGGATGTTGTTCCAGTCTTTAGAACAGAGAGAGAGAGAGAGAGAGAGAGAGAGAGAGAGAGAGAGAGAGAGAGAGAGAGAGAGAGAGAGAGAGAGAGAGAGAGAGAGAGAGATTATATACACCTGAAGTAACCTTCGCTTTAATTCAGTATACCGGAAGGGAAAAGAGAATAGATAAAATAAATAAATAAAAGCTAAATTAACTGTTTTGGTGATAGTTAAGCAATGAAAATGGGGAGAGAAATGGGAAGTAAGAATGGAAAAGAATGGGGGGTTAAAGGGACATTAAGGAGATGGAGAAGTGGGGGTAAGCAAAACAAGGTGGGGGTTGGAGAAGGGTGGGGGGTAGGAGGAGAGGGATGTGAAGTAGTTAGAGAGAATTAAGTGAGGAAGGAGAGGTGGAGGTGAAGGGGAGGGTGGAGAGGCCTTTGGAGTTACCAGTATTGGGAGGCGGAGGAGGGGGAGAGGGCTAGGTGAAGTAGTATAAGAAAAGCGAATGAAGGGACTTGTTGGCAAAAGTAGTTATTAAGGAAGCAACGAGTCACGCGCTTGTCTATTGAGATCTGGTTGGAGATATCCAGGGGCTACAGGAAGACCCCCCGAGGTTCCAGGTTTGGCTCACTTGATACCCTAGGGTCTGAAACTTTTCTTATCCATTGGTGTGACCACCTCGGTACCAGTTGGTCTGGCTGCCTCGGTACCAGCCCCAGATCACAGGTCTGGTATACTTTGTACCTTTAGGTCTGATGCTCTCGGTATCCAGTGTCTGGCTACTTTGACACACTGGTTCTCTTAGTACGCCGTGGTCTGAACTTCTCTGTTTCCATGTGTCGGGCTACTCTGGTATGCATTGTTCTGGCTACCTCGGTACTAGTTGGTCTGGCTACCTCCCCTTGTATGATTAGATTGGTACCTCGTGGTGCAATGCCCACAGTACCCCTTTGTCTAACTACCTATGTACCGCTCGCTGTAACTAACTACATCATTCTCTCTTGGTTTGACATTCTTGGTACTCTTGGCTTGGTTATCTTTATATCGTTTAGTCTAGCTGTCTTGATACCCCTTGATCTAGCTACCTCGGTACTCGTGATCTGTATTTCCTGTTACCCTTTGATCTGGCTACCTTGCTACTCCTTAGTCTTGGTTACCTGTTGGTCAGAAAACCATAGTACTCATTGGTATATTTTTTATTTATTTATTCAGATGACTGTACATGGGGACGTGCACATGAGCACTCCCAGTGATATTGCAGTTGTTAAACATTACAATCTATATTTGGTTATGTATAAATAAAATATTAATTGAATTTGCAATTAATTTTAAATATCATAGCAAGTAATTAAGAATAAAAAATAGTGTAATAATTGATTGATGGCAGAAGAGCACTCTGCGGTTATTAATTAAGAGTAATATATTATGGTTTACATGTATTAATAGCAGAAGAAAACTCTGCGATTATTGATTAATAGTAATATTTGTAATAATAATTTTCAATAGCCCTTGTTGAGTGCTATCATTTAAGTTAAATCTCCACTTTACCACAGTACCACTGCAGACAATTTGAAGCAGATATAGAATAGCAATTTTCAGGTTAGAGTAATAAATAGGTACATATACATATACATGCATCCACATGTACCTATATATATATATATATATATATATATATATATATATATATATATATATATATATATATATATATATATATATATATATATATATATATATATATATATATGACTAATTAGATGAGCAATAGAAATGCCACTGGGGCTTCATAGTCATACATATCTATGGGAGAGAGAGAGAGAGAGAAAGAGAGTGTGTGAGAGTTTGCGATATTCATTTCAGCAAAAGGAGTTATTCGTCCTTTCCACCGATAAAGATATACATGCATAATCATACACTCATCGGTAGCTTTTGATATGGCTACATGTACACAACTTGGTTTGGCTTTCTCGGCGCGGTAGCCGTTGATCTGTACTTAATGCAATAGGGGAGGCCTTTATATGGTTGTAAGAGAACGAGCATGTGGTTTGCAGAAGAATTTGGAAACCCATAAGCTCTTCAGTACGTCCGAGGATGATCTAATTTCGTAGACGAAGCTTTGTGCTTCCAAGTTTCTTGGGAGTCCTATTAGCTCTACAGTACCTTCGACTTGTATCTTATTTTTAGACTCTTTAAGAGGATATAAGAGACCGGCATGAAGTTTCTGGAATCCCATTAGCTCTTTAGCAGACTCTTTTAGAGGTTATAAGAGACCGGCATGAAGTTTCTGGAATCCCATAAGCTCTTTAGCAGACTCTTTTAGAGGATATAAGAGACCGGCATGAAGTTTCTGGAATCCCATTAGCTCTTTAGCAGACTCGTTTAGGGGATATAAGAGACCTTTGCCGTGGCAGCACAATGGTGATAGGTAATCACCTAGTATATAAGGGTAAAAAGTTAGAAGGAGGTTTATCCTTTAAAAGAGGATCAAATTGGATATCTGAGATTGATGTATGTGTCTTAAAAGAAAATACACTGAAATATGTAAAATCTGTTGAAATGAACCAGAATATTGTAGGATCTGACCACGCCCCACTAATGGTTCAACTTGATCTTAATGATATTCAGGAAACAGTGCCATCCTTGCTGATGGAGAGGGCTTTAAATTTAGGTAGTTCTTGCTATAATGTTCAATATATTGAAAACAGTTACACAATCCGGGGTCCTTCCCATAAGAATGTAGACTTGGATAGATTCAAATTAGTCATGAATGAAACTCAGCCCCCAGAATTATTTGAAATTGATAATGAGAACATTTTTAATATTTTAGAGACAGGTAATATGATTATCAATAATGTAGCAAGAGACTGCAGAGTTTTTCAATCTGGGGAGTTAGAGTTTAATGGATGGGATCAAGACCACCCTCGATGGAGGAGAATATTTGAGAAAAATGATCCAAAAATTATATGGAAATCTATTAACTGGAATGGCAATGTGGTGGAACCCAATGATGTGCAACCTGAAGATGTCAATTTCAAATTGCATTTCGAAAATTTGTTTAATCCTCCGACAGTTAATCCTAATCAAATCATTGATGTGTCAGACTCACCTAATATTCCCATATTGGATGATCCCTTTACTGCTCAAGAGTTAGACATGGCAGTGCAAAGTATAAAAAAAGATAAGAGTTATATTGGAATGTGTCCTGGTTTATTTACGATGCTACCACAGACATGGTTATCCTTTTTCCTCACAATTTTTAATTTCCTTTTCTTAAATGTCCTTTATCCATTTGCTTGGTGCCACAATAAACTGATCACTTTATTTAAATCTGGGGATAGAAGAGATTGCGGAAACTATCGGGGCATAAGTATAATGAACACCTTGGCAAAAATCTATGATATGCTTTTGATGAGACGGTTAAGTTTATGGTTTAATATAGATAAGTGTCAGGCCGGAGCTCAGAAGGGTAGAGGGTGTATAGAGCAGATTTTGGCTTTAAGGTTACTGATGGATTATGCTGCTTGCAAGAAGCAAAAATTGTATATCGTTTTTGTGGATTTTAGTAAGGCGTACGACAGGGTACCAAAATATGATTTAATAGAGTGTCTCAAGTCGGTGGGATGTGGAAGGGTTATGTTGTCAGCTATCCAAAATATTTATTCATGTACAAAAAGTGTGTTAAAATCTGCTATAATAACAACATCTATAGGTATACGCCAAGGAGCTCCTACGAGCTGCATTTTGTTTGTCATTTATATGGATAAAATGGTGAGAATGATTAAAGAAAAAGTGAGAATTGATGGTTTTTTGGGAACTTTACATACTCTTTTAATGATGGATGACACGGTGATTGTAAGTACATCTCGTGAAAAGTGCATATCAAAACTTGAGGCTCTATTAGATTATTGTAATGCTTATGGTATGGTGATTAATGAAAAGAAGACAAAGTATTTTGTTGTTAATGGAAAAGACAGAGATAAAGCATCAATAGTGATAAACAACATAAAAATAGATTATTGTAAAAAGTATCTATACTTAGGTGCATGGTTTACTGATGATGCAAATATGCACTCAGTACTTAAACAGCATGAAATCGATGGTACGGCAACAGTCAATAAGTTTAGTATATTCTGTATAAATAACATGAGTATGCCCTATGCATATAAGGTTAAAGTTTTTAAAGCTGCTTTGAGTTCTTCACTTTTGTATGGCTCTGAGAGTTGGTTCACAAGTAATTTAGCTTGCATGGAAAAACTTTATAACAGGGCAGTAAAGTGTTTATTGGGAGTGAGAAACAACACTCCAATATCCTTATGTTTAATAGAAAGTGGTTTGGAAACTTTAGTACATGAAGTTAATGAAAGAAGAAGGGGATTTTTAACCAAAAAAATGCAACAGGTTAACAATGAAGAACCTTTCTATGTGGTATTTGACATCTGCAGACGGGAAAATACACCTGGTTATCAATTCTTAAATTCATATATTGCAAATAATGTGGAAGCTTCTGCTCTAAGTGGAATAAAATCTGTAATACTGAATAAACCCGAAGGTGCCACAAAATATCTTACATATAGACAAATTTTAAATAGTCAGTTGACAGTACATAAAGTGTATAGTAGCAAAGAGTTTGTACCAGATTATTTGCGAATGGCATTCACAAGGTTAAGAGTAATGTCTCATGAGTTGCGTGTAGAGACTGGAAGGTGGAGCAGAACACCAAGAGAAATGAGAGTATGTGCTTGTGATCAAATGGCAGTTCAGAGTGAAGAACATGTGCTAATTGAGTGTCCTTTCTCCCAACCAGTGAGACAAAAATATAATATGTTAAACTATCTGAGTGTCCAATCACTTTTGAATGAAGAGCTTCATATTACCGAGTTGTGTCAATATATTTATGAAGTATTAAAGCTGTACAGATAAGGAAGAGATTCAACCTTGTAATGAGGAAAGCATTGATTTTTGTATGTATAGGTTAATTTGTAATATTTGGATGTATTCTATTCTTCTAACTGTATTTCAGAATTAGGCATTAAGATAAATATGATTATTTACTTTTGTTGGTAAGTTTGTGATAATATGTGTATTATTCTTTAGGCTAAGATTTTTTTGATGGACAAAATATTGTTTCTATTACTTATGCTATTTTGTGCAAAAAGAAAAAATTTAATATATTTTTGTAATACTTTTGTAATATTTTGTCAATAAACTATATGTCAGTATATTTATGAAGTACTAAAGTTGTACAGATAAGGAAGAGATTCAACCTTGTAATGAGGAAAGCATTGATTTTTTGTATGTATAGGTTAATTTGTAATATTAGGATGTATTCTATTCTTCTAACTGTATTTCAGAATTAGGCATTAAGATAAATATGATTATTTAATTTTGTTGGTAAGTTTGTGAGAATATTTGTATTGTTCTTTAGGCTAAGATTTTTTGATGGACAAAATATTGTTTCTATTACTTATGCTATTTTGTGCAAAAAGAAAAAATTAATATATTTTTGTAATACTCTTGTAATATTTTGTCAATAAACTATATATATATATATATATGTCTAATTTCTTTGCTCTTCCAGAGATGTAAGAGAGTAATGATGAGATTCCAGGAATTTTTAAAATCATATGAGCATTTCAGTACCCGCAAGCTAAATTTAAAATTTTGGGATTTTCCAGAGGATGTAAGAGACGGGAATGAAGTTTTTGGGGAGTTTCTGGATTCCCATAAGCTCCTCCGTACCTCCGAGGTGTTACTGTTATCTCTGAACTCTTCCATGGATGTAAGAGACTTTGAAAGGGTTTCCAAAAGTTACTGGAATACCTGTAGCTCTTCCGTACCTCGTAGGTGTAATTCGAATTTCTTTGCTCCTCCAGAGTATGTAAGATACCAGGCGTGGGTTTCCAGGAGTCTTTGGCATTCCGTTAACTTCTCTGTATCATCAAAAAGTGCTTTTCATATCTTAACTTCAGAATCTCCAAAGCATATCTATTATTTCTTGGGTCTTCCAGAGGATTTGATAGACCCTGCTTGGGGTTTCCAGGAGTCATTGGTATACCATTAACTTCTCTGTACCATCAGATTTTTTTTTTCGTTTCATAACTCTTCAGAACCTCCTAGGCGTATCTATAATTTCTTGGGTCTTCCAGAGGATTTGATAGACCCTGCTTGGGGTTTCCAGGAGTCTTTGGCATTTTCATTAATTTCTCTGTACCATCAAAAAGTGTTTATCATTTCTTAACTCTTCAGTACTTCCTAGGCGTATCTATAATTTCTTGGATCTTCCGGGGGATGTGATAGACCCTGCTTGGGGTTTCCAGGAGTCTTTGGAATCCCTTTCACTTCCAAACTCCGAGGTGTGTATTTGATTTCTTGGCTCTTCCAATGACTTTGGGTTCTCTTACAAATATAAAGTTCAATAATAGAATTTTTTTTTCTACTTTTTGAGAGAGAGAGAGAGAGAGAGAGAGAGAGAGAGAGCGAGAGAGAGAGAGAGAGAGAGAGAGAGAGAGAGAGAGAGAGAGAGAGAGAGAGAGAGAGAGAGAGAGAGAGAGATGAAGTATCTAATAAAGGAGA
>JAXCGZ010004503.1:0-12500 GCA_037179515.1 Halocaridina rubra
CCCTTCATTCCACCACTCGCTTCCCCTCCTCATGCCACCTCCAACAAACCTCTTTCCACACACATCACTTGCATGTCCCACAATACATTCTTTCATCAACCCCCATTCCTCCCCTAACTCCCCAACTTCTCTTTCTTTCACGCTGTCATATGCCACTCTCAACCTGTCCTGATATTCCTGTCTTTTCTCTGGCTTTTTCAACTCTTCCACCTTCACTATTTCCCTTCTACATCCCCCCACTCTATTTCCCCACTCTTTTGCTACTACCACTTTTGCTTCAACCAAAAAAATGATCAGACATCCAAGCAGCCACACCCCTAAATGCATGTACATCTTTCACTCTACCAACCATGCTATTTGCTACCAACACATAATCCATCAATTCTCTTTCTTTCACTCTTCCATTAGCCACTCTCATCCATGTATACTTATTTATTAACTCCTTCTTAAATAAACTATTACCTATCACCAACTCTTGCTCCACACACATATCTAACAGTCTCTTGCCACTCTCATTCCCACCTGGTACCCTATACTTTCCTACAACACCTTCTATCTCTCCATCACCCACTCTGGCATTCAAGTCACCCAACACAACTACATAGTTCCTTCAACTCAGACCATCCACATATCTATTTAACTCATTCCAGAATTCATCCCACCCTTTCTCACTTCCCTCACATCCTGGCCCATACGCACTAACAAAAGCCCAACATTCCCTACCTATCCTAGCCCTCACCCACATCAGCCTAGATGACACTTCTTTCCATTCCACTACCTGATTTACCATCCATTCACTCAGCAATAATGCCACACCTTCTCTCGCTCTCCCCTTTCAACCCCAGACACCCTACCAGTCACATCACCAAATGCCACTTCTCCTTTGCCTCTCATCTTCGTCTCACACAATGCCAATACATCCATCCTCCTCCTACCAAACATATATCCAATCTCACATCTTTTGCTCTCTATTGTACTACAACCACGCACATTTAGACACCCCAAAACTAGAGTTTGGGGAGAAGTTTTTCTCCCCTCTACTCCCCTTCTTCTTTGACGTCTCGCAGGAGGTTGATACAAGGGGGGGAATCCTAGTCCCCCCACCCCGTCCACTTTTAGTCGCCTTTTACGACACGCAGGGAATACGTTGAGGCTATTCTTTGATGTTGTGCCCGCCCCACAGGGCACAACATATATATATATATATATATATATATATATATATATATATATATATATATATATATATATATATATATATATATATATATATATATATATATATGATATATATATATATATATATATATATATATATATATATATATATATATATATATATATATATATATATATATATATATATATATATATATATATATATATATGTATATATATATATATATATATATATATATATATATATATATATATATATATATATATATATATATATATATATACTGACAAAATCATGGGAGTCACATTTAGAATGCAATGATATTCACCATATATGAGCGACATAAGTGATATTTCATCGACACATTTTCAATGTGATATTAATTCCTCTCCGCCAATCAGAGACTAGAAAATATTTTATTAGCCATTCAGAGTAAGGATATACCGTGTAGCCAATCAACACGAAGAGCTTTAAAGTTCTAGTCCTCGTTGAATCGCTTTTACAGACATTTGTCAGTCTTCAGTGACTAGAAGCAATATTGTGATTACTACTGCACTGGTCAGTGCATACTGTAAAGGAGAACGTCCACTAAAGACAAAATATTTTAGGAAGGGCATCCAATCTTAATTCTCCAACTCCAACCTGTCTGTGTTCTAAACCCATTCGAATGGGTGTTAATAATAACACATAAAAAGCCCAACAACAAAATTGATAAAGTATCATTTACATATGTGGTGTAAGGAGACTTGTTACTTTTTCTCACTTTTTACGAATAATTGAGAAAAACTAACTTATATTTTAAATTTATATTGATTCTTTCTTTTGAATATATGTCTAAAAGTATCATACAATCAATCTTTTGTCTATTGTTTCTAGTTACTGCTAGACGCTAATATCACTCACTTCATCCATTTCATAATATACGCGACAGAAGTGCCCTAGCTGAAATGGGTATTACCTTTTTCGCAATCACAATAATAATGACGGGCATTATCTTTGGACCTGCCGAAGGAAACAGGACGATGAGATCGTTTCCATCTATGTACAGAGTCAGAGAAGGAGGCTTAAGCGAGGACAGAGGAGAAATGACTCTGGATTTAATCATAAAAGAAATAATCGAGAAATATATAAAAGGATGTCACATGGCTATCATCAACCAGGGATCCTCTACATTCTTTAAGGCTTGGAGGTGAGTTACAGCTTGAGACACACGTTCCTCCACTTCTACCCAATGGGAATAGCGAGTTCAGTTCCTCAAGGAAGTCCGAAGAGCCACTTGGGTATACGAAAGACAGAAAAATGGCAACCCTCCTTTGATTAGTAGCCCCAGTTCACGAAACAGGCTCAGGTAATACACATTTAACTGTGTGGAATGAGCAGTGAGGCAGTATCATGACTAAAGTGTGCTCTGATACGGCCGAAAACCTCCGGCCCTCAAATAAAACAAAACCAAATTTGAAAGAGATCTCAAATATTACTGTCAGCAAGTTCTCACTTCTTCTAGTAAATGACAACACAGAAGCTCAGTAGTTTTGATACAGCTTTGTAGGGACAAATTTTAGAATGTTAAGGCATATATTCTTGAAGCACACGTAGAAACCACTCAATAAGTAAAACCCAGGAAGTCTTGTAAAAATAATACAGAAATAACCATTATTCTAATTTCTTCTCTTGCATTCTGATTATAACTGACATAAATATGAGACTAGGTGTTCACATCTAAAATTGCAGGCGGATATCTAAAGGTTGAACTTACAAAGCACCCAAAATACACAACAGTCAGTTATTGCAACTTTTCCTCATATTGATAGGCGATATATCTATGTATTCTGTTCTTCCAGAAGTGATGCCACGGCAGTGATCGTCAACACCAAACATCTGAAGAGCCTTTCCAAGACAGAGATTGGTAAGTTGCAGACCTACTTAGTTAATGGCGATTCCAAACTGAACTGCCGTGCCCTTGTGCTCATCCTACAAGAGACTGGCGGTGCTGTAACATTGGGGTGAGTAATGTGTGGGCCAAATTACGGAGGGAAACTTGAAAAAAACATCTTTAGGCCTTTTTCTCACTAACTATTAATGTTGTATTTCAATTTCTTTCCTATCAATTATCAGATATATTAATTCCTTTTACTCTATGATCTCTTTCGACTGGGTAATGTACACTTCAGTTCTGAACACACTACCTTCCAGTGATAAAACTGACATTTTATATCCTCTTCAAAGGAATATGCTTACTCTCCAGTTCCCATCTTAATGATCGAGCATTCTAGGTACGCAAAGACTTAGCAATTGGATATCTGATTTTTTTAAAAATTCACAGTGAGTTTTTGGAAGATATGGGCATCCACGTATGGCCAAGAACGCGCATAATTGGTATAGGACATTTCTCTCAGCTAGAGGAGTTCTTTCTTCACAAAAGCTTGAGGAACACCCAACATGCACTTTTCATTGCTTCTAGCAGTAATGAAACCAAAGGAATATGCATGGATGGTAAGACAGCAGGAGTTAAATATGTTTGTTTATATAAGAATTTCTATACTATATAATTCCTTAGTATCAATATGTAATTGATTTTATTTACATGCAATTCTTGTTTTGTCAATCTTTTCAGTAACTTTTTGATCATCAGTTAATTTATCCTGTAGCTCTTTATTTATGAGCTGAAATATTTCTGTCAAGGTTTACTTACTAATGATTGTTTTTATACCATTTATAATATTCATTTTTTTATACATATTAAACCACGGCTGGTTTAACCTATATCACAGAGTGCGAGAATCCATCAAGAACATGCCATTAGGGGTCGAGTCAAGCCGATGCTGTTGTTTTTCTTAATATTACTTTAAGGGACTTTATCGAGCCAATTCCTTGAAAAATTCTATAACGGGACATACTAGTTTTAGTCAAGATATAATTTTTTTCATTTATTTCATTCCTCCTTGTGAGGGGGGTGGCCAACGCAATGTATACTTTGAGCACTAGATAACGCATATACAGAAAATATATTTTGATTTTATTTATTTGTTATGTTTTGCTTAAATATCTTATTTAGATTAATCAAAAGGAGAGAAAGAAAACTAGTTCAGTCTTGCAAAATAACGCATCATATCCACGTGACTTATTGGCGGCATATTAAGAAGTTTGTATTATTATTATTATTATTATTATTATTATTATTATTATTATTATTATTATTATTATTATTATTATTATTATTATTATTATTATTATTATTATTATTATTATTATTATTATTATTATTATTGTTATTATTATTACTATTACTACTGCTACTATTATTATCATTATTATTATGATTGTTATCATCATCATCATTATAATTATTATTATTATCATTATAATTATTACTATTACTATTATCATTATTATTATCAAGGATGCGACGAGGGAATGAAAGTGTACCGCCGTTGTCTTTACTGTAACAGTGGCACCGCCGGAATCGAACCGTGGGATATGTGGCACCCTAGCACAGGATTTCTCAGAGGCAGACACTTCTTTCCAGGTAAACCATAACATTGAATTTACTTCATGCTTTGATATGTGTCCTTTATAAGTATCTTTTTATCTTGAAGTTCACTTTCTTTTTCTCTTTTGTTCCGTATATTTTTCTTTCATTTAGATAGAATAATCTAGCTATAAGAAAACACAACATTCCCATTTATAAGGGGATTGGCTGAGTCAAAGGAAAAAGTTTGAATCTTTGTGGGAAGAAAATATGGAGGAGGAGATCCCCAGTCCCCTCGTTCCTCCCCATTTAGTCGACTTTTGCGACACGCAGAGGAACATGGAGGAGATATTCTTGCCTCCTCCCGCCAGGGGAATAATACCTCAGTAAAAGTCGACAAAATGGACGGGGAAAAGGAAATCCTGTTTTTCGTACCTTCCTCCCGCGAAGAGTCAAAGAATATGATAGGGTTCTGGTGGGAAAGCTTCAACCTTATATCTTAATGTAATTATTATTATTATTATCAGTATTATTATTATTATTATTATTATTATTATTATTATTATTATTATTATTATTATTATTATTATTATTATTATTATTATTATTATTAATATTATTGTTATTATTATTATTATTATTACTATTATTATTATTATTATTATTATTATTATTATTATTATTATTATTATTATTATTATTATTATTATTATTATTATTCCAGCACTAGCTTTGTAATATGTTTGTAATTTATTTTTAGTTTGTTACAATGTTTGTGAAATAACGAATTCTTGGAGAGTTAATGATAAAGTTATCAACATTTGAAAAACAGTTCTTTTGAAGTTTTTTAAATTAATTCCTTCATTATCCTTGCAAAATGTATCTATGTTTTATTGAGTAATTTTCGTAAGTAAATGTATGAATAAATAAATAAACAAATAAATAAATAAACAAATAAATAAATAAACAAATAAAATAAATAAACGAAAAGTAAATACAAATAAGTAACAAACTAAAAAAAATATATTAAATAATTAGTAAATTCAAACAAACAATGAAATTAATAGACAAACACATGGAAATCTTTTGTGCTCTAAATTATAGAGGAATACGAAGACATGATGGGTCACAAAATACGGGTCACAGCCAAATCGCTCTTTCCCTTTGTGGAATACATCCTCACCAGTGACGTTGTTGGAGAGCGAGTTATTCCACTAGATTCGCTCGATGTCCGAATGCTTAACACCATCGCTCGCATTCTGAATTTTACGTAAGTACATCTAATAACAATACACGGAAATGGGGAACTACGTAAAGTTCTCTTGTAATACAGCCGTATTATTCCATTGGTTCGTAACAAGCATTCATGCTAGGTGTCCTTATCTACAGAACCCAGAATAAACTTCGCAAAGTAGGAGGGGAAAAAATTTAGAAAAATTTGTGTGAGTATATATGCATTTTATTATTATTATTATTATTATTATTATTATTATTATTATTATTATTATTATTATTATTATTATTTTTTTTTTTTTTATTATTATTTTTATTATTATTATTATTATTATTATTATTATTATTATTATTATTATTATTATTATTATTATTATTACTTTAATGGTGGCAGCAGTAGTAATAGTAGTAATAGTAGTAGTAATACCAGTAGCTAAAAAGCTTTTAAAACAAGAAAATTTAACGACCAAAGCAGCAGCAACAACTTTATTAGTATTAGTAGAAGTAGCAGAAAAAAGAAGCCAAATAATATCTTCAGGACCGATAACTTAATATCCAAATATTCACTTTCAGTTACGAAATGCGACAGTCCTATGACGATGCCTGGGGAAATTATGAAAATGGGACGTGGTATGGCATGGTCGGGGCCTTGAGTAGAGACTGGGCCGATTTTTCGCTCATGCTTTTCTGGTCCTTTGATAGAATACAAGTCATTGATTTCACAAGAATCTACGCATACGAACCTTTCGTCATGATAACTCATAAACCCCAACCAAGTCCTCAGCATCTTGCCCTAGTGAGACCACTAGAAGGTAAAGAACTGTAGTTTTGCATGCTATGTACACACACACTGTTTTTTTTTTTTTTTTCGAAAGAGATCTAAAGTTTGTATATTTAACTCCAATCGAAAAAAGTTTTGGTGACATTTTCATGGTAGCTTCCGGATGAAAAAAGAAATATATTCCTTTTATATACTTTCGGGAAAATTATCTTTACAGTGACAGTGTGGATAGCTATAATAACAGGGAGTACAGGATTCGCTGTCCTGGTATGGGGAATGCAGAAGATATGGTCCTCCTTCAGCGGTGCCAAGTCAACAACTATCTCTAGAGCTGTGTTTAATGTTTTGGGAATGTTGCTAGAAGAACCTATATCCAAATTACCCACAAACGACACAGGGCGCGTGAGTATAAATAACTTTTTGGAAAAGGTAAAATGTTTGATTTTAAATAATTTTATCACATATACATAAATACCAAAATCCATTTTCACGTTAAAAGCTCAATTTATAATTTCAATATCAAGTTGACCTTCAATATCTATAGACGTGTCTATTTGAAATTATTCTAAAACGAATACATTACCGCATAACTTTCATAAATTCATATTCTACCTCTGAAGATATGCTTTAAAGAGTTAGTTCTAGTATGGTTTCAATAAGTATTCCATCCTGGGTTTGCCAAGTTAAAATGCCAGAAACAGAAAAGTCAAGATAATGCAATCCCTTTTGCAGATGCTTGTGGGATGGTGGATGATTTATGCTATGTTAATTCTGGCTATATATAAATCGTCCTTTATCGCTCATCTCTCCGCTCCTGTTATGCCACCTCCAATAGATACATGGGAACAATTGGCAGATCGGCAAGGCTACACTTGGGGTATCGAACCGGGCTATGGGTTAGGTTGGGACTGGTTCAAATACAACCAAAATCCAAGAGTTTTAGAGATGTTTCGGAAGTTATTGGTGAGTGAATGCACTTTTTTACTTGAATACATTACAGAAAGCCGCAATTCCTGTTGTCAGGGAATGGCCGAGTCAGTGCATACACCCACTGACATCCATATTTCTTCCCACATACATTCAGTAAGTCCTGCCATTTTGTGCACACCATTCTATAACCACGCACATTGAGAGACTTAATTACTAATTCTGGTTGAAGCTTTCCTTCAAGAGCTTCCTCGTATCCCTTGACTCCTCTTGAGAAGAAAATGCGAGGGTGGGTGAAGGGGAATTCCAGATCTTTCGCCTCTTTTATGTATGGTAAGGAAAAAAATCATGCCGAGATACAGACTGAAATTTATACATATACTTCTCAAATGAAGAGATTAATTGATAAATCTATCCTTATATATGTATTTTTATTATTATTTTTTTAAAGAGAATGAGTAAGAAGACCTATAGTCCAAGAAATAATTGCTAATATGGCTGGAATGCTTCAGTTGGCGATACAAGCTATGACAATATCCAAAAACAATTGGATATGAGGAACGTCACGTCTTACAGATATTTGTTGTCCTAATGTATGGCAGGTCTGGAACAGCAGCCAGTATCGATGATGCGCGTCTAGCTTTGTTTGCTAAGAAATAGAGGCCATTCGATGCCATTCCACCAACACGAGCAGCCCTATTGCATCACGCCAAATGTGCTGCGTATCAAGCAGCGTGCTTGGAGTCAGTTGGTGGTTTGCAAGCCTGAAATTCCGAGTCACACTGAGTGGGATTGAATTCAGCAAGACTGTGCTTAGGAGATCTGATGGACTACACTTCCATCTATTGCATCATCTTGCAAAGAACTAGCAAAACATGATTGCAAAAGTACATACCATTGACGCTGCAATTGCTACAATTTCGGTCTCACATGCACAGCAGTATACAGTTGCCCTTGCAGTATTAATGTGAAATTAAGTATAAAAAACAGCAACCTAGTTTCAAAAACTGCAGGGTTTTATCAAGTTTGTTCTCGCATTTAAGTATATATTTACCAGAGGACTTAATTTTGTAAGTTTCAACAAAGATCAAGAAGAAACTACATATGATATGTTTTATTTTGAATAAGTTTCAGTTAACATTAAAGTCACTGATTTTATTTTTATTAATTAGGATTTTTTACATAATGAAATTATACAAGTAAGCGATATTCTAACAACAGTTGAATTGTAAGGTAGCAAAAGCAAAATGCAGAAGGAAACACAGATTTGGTATAAAATAAAAAAGACAAACTGTTTCCTAAAATGTACCAGAACCGGTAAAAGGAGGAACAGAAAAGTTTCCAATTGCTTGAAATGAGATTCGGTCATCCCAAAAACCAAGGAGTCTATATAAATATGGAAAACTTCGGACAAAGACGCCATGTTTTGTGATCAAAAGCCTGACAGAAAACCTGTCAGAGGCAAACATGTTGAAAAGGGGTTATTATTTCAAAAGTTTTGATGATGAACTTTTATTTTTTATAAATTAATTGGCCTCACGGAACATGCATACCAAATTCAGTGCTTGTATCGACCTATGAGATATCCTGCACTTTTTGCTGGACTATAATGCTAGGATATCACTATAAAAACCATTGACTAATATAATTTACAATGACTAAATCATTTACCATCACTTAAACAGACTTTGGACATGGATGAACAAATGAAGAGAGTGATGGAAGGACATCATGCTTTCTTCACCTGGAAATATTACATCAAAACAATTATAGGATCACATTATACGGAAGGTCTAGGCTACACACCTATTCACATTGGGCGTCAAGAATTTATCCCTGGAGAATGTGGCTGGGGGGTCAGGTAAATGAATTAGTTCCATTCTAAAGCATCTTCAATTAGATTTATGTCAAATTATCTTTAGCCAAATGTTGTATTAAGTAAACATATATGAAAGAATTTATTCGATATGCATTCACAGACAGGGTAAAAATAAACTAGGCTATTGTTCTGATTGCTTCCATACAGCACCCTATGCGTAAAAATTAATAGTAGCTAATTAAACCTAGCTGTATTTGATATCAAACTGCACATACGAAATAATAAAACACTAGCTGTGCTTCTATTCTACATCTTGAATACTTTCAATTAAGAACTAGGAAAATCTCACAATTTTATCAAAATATGACTAGAAACTCTTTTTCAAATTTCATTTTAAAAAGATTTAATTATTCTAACACTTCCAATAGAAATATCCATAACGTAGATACATCCTCAATGGAGGAGAGGGTATATCTCACTAGTATTTTTTGTAATCCAACTAAAAAAAATGGGGGGGGGTTGGTCAGCAAAGGATTTGACAATGCCATCCTTCCTGAAAATTAGTATATAACCACAGAACAGCTGATGAAATAGATATTGATTGGAAAAGCTGACATCAAATATAAGCTTACCGGACTACTTAACAATAGAATTAAAAACACATATTAACAGGAAATATGTGTTTCTTACTCAGAAAAGGAGCACCTTTCCGAAGCGCAATTGACAGAGTGAAGGACAAACTCGTCGAAGCTGGACTAATTGATCTTTGGCTGAAGGATCTCTTTGAAACGTACATGTGGAGAGAAAGGATGCTAAAAATGATGGATAAAGCCAGCACAGATGGAAAAGAACAGCTTAATGCGCACGAGGTAAGGATCCTATTTTTCCACAGGAAGTCATTAAATTATTTAGTTTATTTATTTATATATCTCAGAAAAACAATAAGTAAGATGTAATGATTCCTGATTTCTTAAACCGAGATGATGAACTTAATATATACCTACTCTAAATTTGTAGAAACTTTCACTTCAAAGTATTCCAGAATCTCATCCTTTTCAAAAAATTTATATCTTTCTTGTAAGGACTTTTTTTTTTTTTTTACGCACACTGTCACCTTCTATTTGTATTTCCTAAAAACAGGTAGGCGGCTATACTGCAGCTGGAACCCAAGGAGGTGTAGTCTTGAATTTGAACCACTTGCAAGGTGCGTTTTATGCGCTCTTTCTGGGCATGTTCATCTCGGCAGTCGTGTTCACTGGTGAACGCCTGATATACCCCTACAGTCATCATTAGACCAGTCATTTGCTTAGACCTCAATGTCCTGCAGGTTCAGACGAATGTCGATTTGCAGGCAATCCAAATGGAGTCATGGAATGTATAAGAATAAATCCTTGAAGGAACACTATTCAGAAATAAATATTTAAAGAACTTGAGGCCAGTTCTATTTTTTCCTAGTAGTAGTAGTTTATTGACAAACAAGAATTACATTTTTCTTTTTTCTTTTTTACAATACAATGAATTTCAAAGACAATAAAAATAAATAATCAAAAACATGAAAATACCAAAAATATCACCACTTATTTGTCCATTACGAAAAACATTACAATATATTCAGCTTAATACAAGTTACCTCATAAACCATTATTTAATAATACATTCAACATCCTGAAAATAATTTCAAAACCTCATTAACATATTTACATAAATCTACTAAATGAAAATCTTCATTCAACAAATTATCCAAAGAAGTAAAATCTAATTGATTATAAGCTTCACGAATATGTTGTGATAAAGGGAACTCTAGCAAAGCGTAACATTCATCTTGTACTACAATATTATTACAATTACATACTCTAGCCTCTTTGGGTAACCTACTCCACCTTCCTGTCTCTATCTTTAAGATGTGAGACATTAATCTCAATCTGGTAAAAGATACTCTTAAATAGTCAGGAATATATACACTCTTTTTGTATATCTTATGCACATCAAGACCAGAGTTAAGCTCATATCGGTAATTAACAAACTTACTAGCACTGTTTGGCTTACAGCGTATCTGTTGTTTTAGTTGCTCCATCGTAAATCCATCTGTTTCACCTTCCAAACAACGTGACAGCATTCTAAAACCTGAAGTATTCTCTCGCTTGCACAGGTCAAATACCAAATGAAATGGTTCATTGTGATTTATGTTATTTAATCTTGACCTCAAAAATGTTTTTCTTTTCCTAATGATTTCATTATGACAGGTGTTTATTCTCACTTCAACCAAACATAAGGAAGATGGAGTAGTGCTTCTTACACCCAACAGACACTTGACTAATTTATTATGTAATTGTTCTATACATTTTACATTAGATGTTAACCAACTCTCCGAACTATACAGCAGAGAAGCAGTATGGGCAGCATTGAAAACTTTCATCTTATACAGAAAAGGCATAGTGGTATTGCAGCACAAAACACAGCAAACTTATTAAGTGATGGAGTAGTTGAAGTTACATGAAGTGCGAGTGCTGACTCCATAGTTCCCAAGTCTGTAAACCATGCCCCCAAATATAGATATCTAGGACAATACTAGATAACTAAGGTATCCACGATGAAAGGTTCCCTATCATTTTCATTACCATTTACCACAAAATAACTTAGTCTTTTTTTCATTAATAACCATGCCATATTCAGAGCAGTATTCAGATAAGATCATAAGTTTCCTATAGTACATAATCCGAGACGTCGCCAAGATGACTGTGTCATCCATCAGCAATAAAGTGTGTAACATTCCCAAGTATCCATCTTCTCCTATCCTTTCTTTAATCATTTTAATCATTTCATCAATGTACATGATAAATAAGAGACAGCTAGTTGGCCCCCCTTGCCTTACCCCAATAGAAGATGATATTATTGCTGACTTAAGAATATTTTTTGTACGTTTATATATTCCATATAATGCCAAAAGCATCTTTCTACCACATCCCATTGACTTCAGATGTTTAATCATCCTATCACGAGGCACTCGGTCGTAAGCCTTACTAAAATCTACGAAGAAACAATATGATTTCTTCTTTTTCCAAAGTGCATAATCGATCAACAAGCGAAGAGA
>JAXCGZ010004503.1:17500-27500 GCA_037179515.1 Halocaridina rubra
AGAAGTGTCATCTAGTCTGATGTGGGTGAGGGCTCGGGTAGGTAGGGAATGTTGGGCTTTTGTTAGTGCGTATGGGTCAGGATGTGAGGGAAGTGAGGAAGAACGGGATGAATTCTGGATTGAGTTAACTAGATGTGTGGATGGTATGAATAGAAGGAACTATGTAGTTGTGTTGGGTGACTTGATGCCAGAGTGGGTGATGGAGAGGTCGAAGGTGTTATAGGAAAGTTAGGGGTACCAGGTGGGAATGAGAGTGGCGAGAGATTGTTAGATATGTGTGTGGAGCAAGAGTTGGTGATAGGTAATAGTTTTTTCAAGAAGAACTTAATAAACAAGTATACATGGATGAGAGTGGCTAATGGAAGAGTGAAAGAAAGAGCATTGATGGATTATGTGTTGGTAACAAAGAGCATGATTGGTAGAGTGAAAGATGTACATGCATTTAGGGGTGTGGCTGCTGGGATGTCTGATCATTTTTTGCTTGAAGCAAAAGTGGTAGTAGCAAAAGAGTGGGGAAATAGAGTGGAGGATGTAGAAGGGAAATAGTGAAGGTGGAAGAGTTGAAAATGCCAGAGAAGAGACAGGAATATCAGTTCAGTTTGAGAGTGGCATATGACAGGGTGAAAGAAAGAGAAGTTGGGGAGTTAGAAGAGGAATGGGGGTTGATGAAAGAATGTTTTGTGGGACATACAAGTGATGTGTGTGGAAAGAGCGTTGTTGGAGGTGGCATGAGGAGGGGAAGCGAGTGGTGGAATGAAGGAGTGAAAATGAAGGTGGAAGAGAAAAAGAGGGCTTTTGAAGAATGGCTGCAGTGCAACAGTAGGGAGAAGTATGAAAGATATAGGGAGAAAAATGTGGAAACCAAGCGGAAGGTAGAGGAAGAGAAGAGGTTGGCAAATGTTAGGTGGGGACAGGATATTAGTAGGTCATATGAGGAGAATAAAAAGAAGTTTTGGAAAGAAGTGAAGAGAGTAAGGAATGGTGGATCTAGGATGGAAGATACAGTGAAAGATGTGAATGGACAGATGTTAAGAGGGAACGATACAAAGAAAAGATGGGAAGAATATTTTAAGTGCTTGCTGAATGTTGAGGAAGATAGTGAGGCAGCTATAATGGCAGTGGGGGAGGGTGTTCAAGTGCCAGTAATGGGAGATGAAAATGAGAGAGAGATTACAAGAGAGGAGAGCAAAAGCTGGTAAAGCACCTGGAGTGGATGGTGTGAGAGAGGAGATGTTGAAAGAAGGGGGTGTGACTGCATTGGAATGGTTAGTGAGAGTGTTGAATATATGCTTTATGTTATCAGTGGTGCCAGTGGAATGAGTGATTGCCTGTATAGTGCCCCTATACAAAGGTAAGGGAGATGTGTATGAATGCAGTAATTTTAGGGGTATAAGTTTGTTGAGTGTGGTAGGAAAAGTGTATGGTAGGATACTGGTTAATAGGATCAGGGATAAGAAAGAAAATGTGATTGCAGAAGTGCAGAGTGGTTTTAGGAGAGGTAGAGGTTGTATAGATCAGATTTTTGTAGTTAGGCAATTAAGTGAGATATATTTAGCAAAGGGTAAGGATGTGTATTTTGCATTTTTGGATCTGGAGAAAGCATATGATAGAGTTGATAGAGAGGCAATGTGGAATGTTTTGAGATTATATGGAATTAATGGTAAATTGTTGCATGCAGTGAAGAGCTTGTATGAGGACAGTAGAGCTTGTGTTAGGGTAGGGAATGAAGTGAGTGAGTGGTTTCCAGTGAGTGTGGGACTGAGACAGGAATGTGTGATGTCACCATGGCTCTACAATTTGTATATTGATGGAGTTGTAAGAGAGATGAATGAGCGAGTGCGTGGTCGAGGTTTGAGAATGGTAAATGGGGATGATAACGAGTGGGAGCTGAATCAGTTGCTGTTTGCAGATGATGCTGTGGTGGTGGCAGATTCAGAGGAGAAGATGTGTCAGTTAGTGTCAGAATTTGGAATGGTGTGTGAGAGAAGGAAGTTGCGAGTGAATATGGGAAAGAGTAAGGTTATGAGGTGTAGAAGAAATGAGGATGGTGCTGAATTGAATGTTATGTTGAATGGAGAGACACTTGAGGAGGTTGATCAGTTTTAGTATTTAGGCCCGGTTATAGCTGCAAATGGTGGAGTGGAAGCAGATGTTTGTCACAGAATGAATGAAGGATGTAAAGTGTTGGGTGCTTTAAAAAGAGTGATGAAGAATAGAGGGTTGGAAATAAATGTTAAGAAAGTTTTGTATGAAAAAGTGGTTGTGCCAACTGTGATGTATGGATCAGAGTTATGGGGTATGAAAGTAAGTGAGAGACAGAAACTAAATGTGTTTGAGATGAAATGCCAGAGGAGTATGATTGGTGTATCTCGGTTGGATAGGGTTAGGAATGAAGTGGTGAGAGCAAGAGCGGGTGTGAAGAGAGAAATTGCAGCCAGAGTAGATATGAATGTTCTGAGATGGTTTGGCCATGTGGAAAGGATGGATGAGGAAAGACTGCTGAAAAAGGTGATGAATTCGAGAGTTGATGGGAAAAATGCTAGAGGGAGTCCTAGGTTTGGATGGATGGATGGAGTAAGGAGAGCCCTGAATGATAGGAGGATGGATGTTAGGGAAGCAAGTGAGCGTGATAGGAATAGGAATGAGTGGCGAGCGATTGTAATTACCTAATTGTGTTTACGGGAAAGAGCCCAAAGCTCGTATCTTCCCGTCTCCTCATCGATTTCATTTTATACTTAGTGCTACTTATCATACCTGTCCTTAAAACTATGGATTGAGATAGCATTAACTACCTCCTCGCTTAGCGAATTCCAATTACCAACTACTCTTACACTGAAAAAGTATTTTCTTACATCCTGCAAAGAAGTTTTCTTACGAAGCTTCAAACTATGATGCAGCTCTGATGGGCATCTGCTGTTATCGCGGGGCTGCATCTTACAGAGGTAGCCCTGTGGTAGGGGAAGTAGGGGAGTTGGCAGTTGTGAAGCGACACAGGTTGTGGAAGAGCCGGGAGGATGGGCTGTGGCACTCCAGCAGTACCATCTGAACGTTCGCTAGCTCCCTCGTCATTGCCCATAGAGCAAAGTAATCCCCTTATTGTTTTCTTTTTTTTTATGTCGGCTACCCCCCAATTAAAGGGGGAAACAGCCAAGGTAGATAGATAGAATAGAATTATTATTATTATTATTATTATTATTATTATTATTATTATTATTATTATTATTATTATTATTATTATTATTATTATTATTATTATTATTATTATTTTATCAATATTATTACTAATATCATTATGACTATTATTATTGTTGTTGTTTTGGTTATTATTATTAATAATAATATTATTATCTTATCATTATTATTATTATTATTATTATTATTAATTATTATTATTATTATTATTATTATTATTATTATTATTATTATTATTATTATTATTATTATTATTATTGTTATTATTATTATTTTATCATTATCATTACTAATATTATTATGACTATTATTACTGTTGTTGTTTTGGTTATCATTATTATTAATAATAATATTATCATTATTATTATTATTATTATTATTATTATTATTATTATTATTATTATTATTATTATTATTATTAATTATTATTATTATTATTATTATTATTATTATTATTATTATTATTATTATTATTATTATTATTATTATTATTATTTTATCAATATTATTACTAATATTATTATGACTATTATTATTGTTGTTGTTTTGGTTATTATTATTATTAATGATAATATTATCATTATTATTAACTATTATTATTATTATCATTATTATTATTATTATTATTATTATTATTATTATTATTATTATTATTATTATTATTATTATTATTATTATTATTATTATTATTATTATTATTATTATTATTATTATTATTATTATTATTATAATTATTATAAGTTATTCTCCTTTACAACAAAATAACTCATATTCGATAAACATTTGAGGGAGACTGTGTAGAAATTTCACTTCCCTAATGAAATCTCTGTACAATGTTAGGTTAGGTTTGGTTAGGCTTCATAGGTTAGTTTATGCCCAGTTAAGAAATAAGTGATAATAAAATGATTATGGCAAACTTTTACTTTCACACCCTTAAATAGAAAAAAATTCATGTTTTCACATATGTAATGTGCTTATTTGGTTATTGTATAGCCCGGGTGAGATTGGGAATTGAATTAAATGCGAAAATGAAACCACGAGTGAGGTTGGGAAATCTGTAATATGAATATAGTAGCATTCAGATAGAATGCGTTCATTCCTAAGTATAGCAGATATAAGCTATAAGGTTGGATTCCTTTTAACCTTCTGTGGTGATTACCTAATTGGGATTACCTAATTGTGCTTACGGGAAAGAGCCCAAAGCTCGCATCTTCCCGTCTCCTCATCAGTTCCGTTTTCTACTTAGTGATACTTATCATACCTGTCCTTAAAACTATGGATTGAAATAGCATGTAGTTGGTAGCGCGTTGACTTAGTAATTATAAGCCCTAGGTTCAAGTCCCGGTCGGGGTAAAAAATGATTCATGTTTTCACATATATAATGTGCTTATTTGGTTATTGTATAGCCTGAATGAGATTGGGAATTCAATTAAATGCGAAAATAAAACCACGAGTGAGGTTGAGGAAGCTGTAATACGAACATAGTGGCATTCATATTGAATGCGTTCATTCCTAAGTATAGCAGATATAAGCTATAAGGTTGGATTCCTTTTAACCTTCTGTGGTGTAGTTGGTAGCTCCTTGACTTAGTAATTATAAGTCCTAGGTTCAAGTCCCGGTCGGGGTAAAAAGTGATTCATATATATATATATATATATATATATATATATATATATATATATATATATATATATATATATATATATATATATATATATATATTTAAATGTGTGTGTATGTATGTATTGCCGATGGGGGCATCATTATTCGTTACTGGTGATTTTGTCCATAGTTGGCAAAATCAATGGGAGAATCTATACAGATAGCTGTGACTTTAAATTTCTTTCTTATCCTGTCTGTCTACATCAGGCCACGGTGGTTGACCATATAGCTTTTGCTCCTGGATGTTGGGTTGTGGCATGGCACAGCCTTGCATTTGAAAGTTCCTTTTTTATCTCGGATAGGGCAGAGCGGGGGACTTGGAATTTTTACTCTGTATAATTTTCCTGCAGAGAGTCAAAGAAAATATAGTTTTCTGGTCCGATAACTCCTGCCAGAACCGTGGTATTTGAGTCTCTGAATGTGCGTGGTTGTGGTGCGAATAAGAGTAGCAAGTTCGTGAAAAGCAGAATGGATATGCTAGCACTGAATAAAACAAAGTTGAAAGGGAGAGGTGAGGTGCATTTTTGGGAGTGTCGTAGGTAATGTATCTAGTGCAGATAGAGTGCAGAGAAGAGAAGTGGCCCTGTTGGTGAGTGAGGAGAATATGAAGTGTATGCCTGAGTTGAAGGAAGTATCATTGTAGATTATTTAGATCGGTGGCTCTTAACCTAGGCGATAGTTCCCCTGAGGGGTGCTGGGCTTGATGAAGGGGGCAAAAACTTCCTGTGGGCACTGAGGGGGGTGGTAAGCTAACATAAAATTCTTTTTTTAACTTCAATAGCACATCTATTCTACATGACAGGGCTGTTATATTTACTTTAATAAAACAAAAGCTAACACTGAAGACAATACACGTTGAAAAAGATTGTTTAAAATTATTTTTATCACCCACTTTAAGAAAATTTATTCACATTTCCTGCTTTTCCCAAATGAAGGGGGGCGTTGGGCTATGAAACTTGGTTGAAAGTGGGCGCTACACATAAAAAAGCTGAAGAACCGCTGATATAGAGTAAAATGAGATTGGGATACGAAGTTTGGGTGATTGTGAATGTGTATGGTCCTAGTAGAGAGAGAGAGTGAGGAGGAAAGAGAAGAGGTTTGTAATAATTTGAACGTTGTGTAGAGGACTTGGAAATGAATGTGGTGGTGATGGAAGATTTGAACACTAGAGTAAGGAATGAATCAGTAGATGGTGCAGTTGGGATGCATGCTGTACCAGAAAGATATGCTGTGGTGGATAGGAGGTTGAGTGAAAGGGTGTTAGATGTGAATGTAATTAGAGGAGCTAGCAGTGGATTATCTTATCATAATTTAATGGAAGATAGAGTGAGAGTGCAAGAAAGGTGGAGAAATAAGAGAAAAGAGGTAGGAAGAGATGTATTGAATGTGAGCAATTTGAATAGGAAATGGAAAGAATTAGGCTATTGTGAGGAGTGTCTGGAATGTAGTGAAAGAGAAAGTAGAGGGAACGTTAGAAAAACGAAAGTGTTTTATGGAGGCAGTTCCGAAGTGCTAAGAGGTAGTGTATGTAATGAGACGAATGGGAGCAGAAGGTAGGGTAGTGAATGATGGAAAGAAGAGGTGAGTGCAGTAGTGTCTGAAAGGAAGCAGGTATATGACGTATGGTTGCAGAGAGGTAATGTAGAGGGAATTGAAATGTGACGTGCAAAGAGGACGTTAGCGAAGTGCATGGTGAAAGAGGCAAAAAGAAAAGAGGTTATGAGATGGGATACATGCTTGTCTAAACATTTTGAAAGGAATAAAAACAATGTTTTGCAATGAAGTGAAATGAGTACAGAAAAGTGAATCTGCTAGGGAGGAGAAGCTGAAGAGAGCAGATGGGCAATTGCATGTTACTTCATGTTACTTCTATATATATATATATATATATATATATATATATATATATATATATATATATATATATATATATATATATATATATATATATATATATATATATATAAGAACATAAGAACATAAGAATAGAGGACACTGCAACATGCCTACTGGCACACACGAGGCAGCTCCATTTTTGAATTGTATTTTCAGCATGTCTAACCTATTCTATTCTACTCTACTTATTTATTCTGTTTTTCTTTTTATGATTTTTCTAATAAGCACTAACCTATTCATACCCACCCTACCTCTGTCATATGTCTATCTAATCTACATTTGAAGGTGTCTAAGGTATTGGCATTTACTATCCTACTAGGAAGCTTGTTCCATGCATCAGCTACTCTATTACCAAACCAATTTTTACCAATTTCCCTTCTGAACCTAAATTTATCAAGCTTAAATCCATTATTACGAGTTCTGGTTTGATCATGAATTTTTAAAACTTTATTAATATCTCCCTTGTTAATCCCTTTAAACCATTTATACACTTCAATCATATCCCCCCTAACTCTTCGCCTCTCTAGAGAATGTAGATTAAGTTTTTTTAATCTGTCCTCATATGGTAGATTTCTGATATTGTGTATTATCTTGGTCATTCTTCGTTGCACTCTCTCCAAGGATTCAATTTCCATTCTATAATAGGGTGACCAGAATTGCACAGCATAATCTAAATGGGGCCTAACTAATGCAAGATAGAGCTGCAAAATAACTTTTTCCGTCCTATTGCTGACGCTTCTTGAGATAAATCCTAAAATTCTGTTTGCTTTATTTCTGACTGCTGTGCATTGCTCTCTTGGCTTAAGACTACTACTCACAAGAACTCCCAAATCCCTTTCACACTGAGAACTCATGATTTCATGGTTATTTAGCTTATAACTAGTATTGTCTTTTATAGTACCCATTTTAACTACTTTACATTTTTCAACATTAAATTCCATTTGCCATTTGTCTGACCATTCAGATAATTTATTTAGATCTTCCTGTAAAGCATGAATGTCTTCTTTTCCATTTATAGTTCTACCTATTTTAGTGTCGTCTGCGAATTTACTTAGGTTACTACTGATATCCGAATCCAGATCATTTAGATATACGATGAATAATAGAGGACCCAGTACCGAGCCTTGTGGTACCCCGCTTGTAACCGAGCCCCACTCTGATTTCTCTCCATTTATGCAAACCCTCTGTTTTCTGTCTTTTAACCATTGTTTGATCCATCTGAGCACAGCTCCTCCTATACCATGAGCTTCCAGCTTTTTAACTAATCTGTTGTGAGGAACTCTATCAAAAGCTTTGCTAAAATCTAGATATATTGTATCATATTCTTTGCCACAATCTACTGCCTCGTAAACTTCTGAATAAAAAGACAGTAAGTTTGTAAGGCACGAAAAACCCTTAAGAAACCCGTGTTGTGAAAGTTTTATCAGTCTGTGTAATTCTAGATGTGCCCTTATTTTATTTGCAATTATGGATTCTAGTATCTTACCCACTGTTGACGTTAAACTTACCGGCCTATAATTATTCTTTTTAACACGTTCTCCTTTTTTAAATATTGGTACCACATCTGCCAATTTCCACTCCATGGGTACCGATCCTAATTTTATTGAATTATTAAATAATGCAGTTAGAGGACAACTAAGCTCTTCCTTGCATTCCTTTAATATTCTAGCATATATTCCATCAGGTCCCGGAGATTTATGAGCCTTTAATTTATCTATTTCTTTTATTACCTCCTCTCTCGTAATATTTATTGAACTAAGTATATTATCGGGACTGTCTCTGTAAATGGATTCTACTTCCGGAATATTTTCCAAGTTTTCATTTGTAAATACAGATAAGAAATAATCATTTAAACATGTACACATCACTTTATCGTCATCTGTGATATGGCCATTGGCTACTTCAATTGGTCCGACTTTTTCCTTAAATTTTGTTTGATAATGTTGATAAAACCCTTTAGGATTTTCTTTAGCTTCTCCTGCTATTCTAACTTCGTATTTTCTTTTCGACTCTCTAACTATCTTTTTAACTTCCCTGTTTAACTGTATATATTGCTGCCTAACCTGCTCTTCACCTCTTTTTAGTTTCCTGTATATTCCTCTTTTAATACCTATAAGATTCTTTATTCTATTGTTCATCCATTTAGGGTCATTTTTTCTTGATCTGCAATGTTTCATGGGAATATAGTCTCTCTGACTATTCTTAAGAGTCATGACAAAATTGTTATATTCCTCATCCAAATTTATATTAACTGACGGGCTGCTGTTCTTTCCTGTGAGAGAATTTAATGTATTGATCTTATCTTGTGATAATCCTTGGCATGTGGTACCCAAATTTCGGGGTAATCCGCTACCTGCGACCTGACCTGCTGGATTAACTACCCACATCTGTACCCCAGAAATCCCTTCCCATACCTCATTAGATAATTTAGTTTTTAAGCCCTCAAAATCTCCTGCTCTAAAGTTTGGAACAATATTCTTATTTTCCTTTATAGTTTCCTTGAAAATTATGTTAAATCTAATGGAATCATGGTCACTGTTGCCCAATTTTTCACCAACTTCTAAATTTGTAACCATATTCTCTCTATTACTAAGAACTAAATCTAGTGTATTCACCCCCCGTGTTGCTTCATGTACATGCTGAGAAAGGAAATTGTCTTCTACTACTTCCAAAAACTCCTTAGAGCTACTATCACCTGTTATGGTTTCCCAGTTAATATGTCTAAAATTAAAATCGCCTACAATGCAAACTCTATTTGACCTGCTCACTTTAGAAATTTCATCGTATATAACTTGCGACTCTATATTATCTAGATCAGGTGGTCTGTATATATATATAGATATATATATATATATATATATATATATATATATATATATATATATATATATATATATATATATATATATATATATAGATATATAGATATATATATATATATATATATATATATATATATATATATATATATATATATATATATATATATATATATATATATATATATATATATACATATATATATATATATATATATATATATATATATATATATATATATATATATATATATATATATATATATATATATATATATATATATATATATATGGAGAGAGAGAGAGAGAGAGAGAGAGAGAGAGAGAGAGAGAGAGAGAGAGAGAGAGAGAGAGAGAGAGAGAGAGAGAGAGAGAGAGATATAGATATATATATATATATATATATATATATATATATATATATATATATA
>JAXCGZ010004503.1:30000-44393 GCA_037179515.1 Halocaridina rubra
GCTATGTGCTTTTTCAAGTGCGGATTCCAAAAGGGGGCTGCATATTCGAGTTTTGGCCTCACATAGGTTACATAAATATTTCTGAACATTTCCTTGTCCATGGGCCTGAAGGCTACCCTTACATTTGATAAGAATGCATATGCTGCCCTTACTATGCCATTTATATGTATTTCTGCAGACAAATCTGCCAGTATGTTTACTCCTAGATCTCTCTCATTTTCTGTCTCTTGAAGTTGTACTCCAGCCACTGAGTAGTCAAGCTTGGGCCTTCTTGCACTTGTACCCATTCTCATTACCTTACATTTTGAAGTATTGAATTTCATTAGCCACTTTTCTGACCACTCATGCAGATTATTTAGATCCTCCTGAAGTTCTCTACCATTGTTCTCGTTTTTTACTTTCTTCACAATCTTTGCATCATCTGCAAACATATTCATGAATGAATTTACAGACTCTGGTAGGTCATTTACATATACAAGGAACAAAAGTGGACCTAAAACTGAACCCTGTGGAACTCCACTACTAACTCTTCTCCATTCAGACACTGAGTGTCTTACTCTAACCCTCTGTTCCCTTCCTTCTAAGTAAGTTTTTATCCATTCCAAAACATTTCCACCTATTCTAGCCATTGATTGCAGTTTCCTGAGAAGTCTCCCATGTGGAACAGTGTCAAACGCTTTCTGGAAGTCTAGGAATATGCAATCTGCCCAGCCCTCTCTTTCCTGTAAGATTTGGCTTACCTCATCATAAAATTCTAATAAGTTTGTTACTGTTGATCTACCTTCTCTGAAGCCATGTTGCCTCACTGACAAAAAGTTGAAGGATTCCAAGTGAAGAGAGATATGTTTCCTTAGTAGTTTCTCTATAACTTTGCAAACTATGTTGGTCAAGGAAACTGGTCTATTGTTCAGAGCCATATCCCTCCTTCCCTTTTTGAAGATAGGTATCACATTTGCTTGTTTCCAGCATCTTGGAATCTCCCCCGACTCCAGTGACTCCTTAAATATGATACTTAGTGCCACTGATATTGTGTTTGCGCATTTCTTAAGCACATGAGGGGATATGTCATCAGGACCTGTAGCTTTATGAACATCTAAATCCATCAGCGCTTTGCATACCTCTGTGTCTGTAAGGTTGATGTTCTCTAATACCGGCCCTTGAGCTTCTATCACTGCAATCTGAGGGGGTGGGGTATTTTCTACTGTAAATACTGACTGAAACTCCTTGTTCAATTCTTTGCAGATCTCTTCATCCGTCTCAGTGATGCTTCCATCCGCTCTCTTTAGCCTTAAAATCTGTTCTTTTACCTTCAGTTTTCCTCTGATAAAGCTGTGGAAAAGCTTGGGATTTTCTTTAGCCTTCCTGGTGATGTCCCTCTCATAGTCTCTCTCTGCCTCTCTCCTTTTACTTAGGTAGTCATTTCTTGCTCTTTTGTAGGTTTGCCAGGCATTTATGTTTTTTCTCCTCCTATACCTTTTCCAGCATTTGTCTCTCCACTCCTTAGCTCTTTTACACCCATTATCAAACCATTTCTCTCTGGCATGAATTACACCTACTTTGGTGACAGGTATGCAGCAATCTACTATCTTCCCATATTTCTCACAAAAGATGTCATACATTTCTTGTACAGATTTGTTGTAAAATAAGGTTCTCCAGTCAATAACTGCAAAAAGCTCATTCATTTTGATGTAATCTCCTTTCGGATAGTTCCTCCTCATGTCCTCAGTGCCTCTACTCTCAGGAAGAATATCTTCAATGATATACTCCATCAACAACACACAGTGGTCACTCTTTCCAATTGGTGGTTCATACTCAATTTTTTCAATATCCAACACATTATCTGTGAACACTAGATCAAGTATAGTGATGGCTCATCCCCACCCCACCCCTGGCCCTTGTTGGTTCCTTGTGTGTGTGTGTGTGTGTATGTGTGAGAGTGATTATCTAATTGTGCTTACGGGAAAGAGCCCAAAGCTCGTATCTTCCCGTCTCCTGATCGCTTCCATTTTCTACGTAGTGATACTTATCATACCTCTCCTTAAGTCTATGGACTTAGTTAGCATTAACTACCTCCTCGCTTAGCGAATTCCAATTATCAACTACTCTTACACTAAAAATCTACTTCCTTACATCCTACAAAGAAGTTTCCTTACGAAGCTTCAAACTATGACCTCTAGTTCTAGAGCCAGCCATATCAAAACATTGATCCCTGTCCACTCTATCATAACCATGAATGAATTGAAAGACTGTCACCACATCCCCCATCAATCTTCTAGCTTCGAGTGATGGTAACTCTAATTCCCTCAGCCTCTCAAATATATAGAAATGTATAATATCTTGTTTGCATGATGTGCATATATACATACCAACAAGGAGACGGGGAATTACGAGCATAGGGATCTTTCCCGTGAGCTCAATTAGGTAAATATATATATATATATATATATATATATATATATATATATATATATATATATATATATATATATATATATATATATATATATATATATATATATATATATATATATATATATATATATATATATATATTCTTCCAGCCATGTCTTTGAACTTTTTCAAGCTTAGCTGCGTGCTTTTTCAAGTGCGAATTCCAAAAGGGGGATGCATATTCAATTTTGGCCTCAAGTAGGTTACATAAATATTTCTGAACATTTCCTTGTCCATGGGCCTGAATGCTACCCTTACATTTGCTAAAAGAACATATGATGCCATTACTATGCCATTTATATGAATTTCTGGAGACATATCTGCCAGTATGATTACTCCTAGATCTCTTTCATTCTCTGTCTCTTGAAGTTGTACTCCAGCCACCGAGTAGTCAAGCTTGGGCCTTCTTTCACTTGTACCCATTCTTATTACCTTACATTTTGAAGTACTGAATTTCATTAGCCACTTTTCTGACACTCATGCAGACTATTTAGCTCTTCCTGAAGTTCTCTACCATTGTTCTCGTTTTTTACTTTCTTTACAATCTTTGCATCATCTGCAAATATATTCATGAATGAATTTACATACTCTGATAGGTCATTTACATATACAAGGAACAAAAGTGGCCCTAAAGCTAAACCCTGTGGAACTCCACGACTAACTCTTCTCCATTCAGACACTGAGTGTCTTACTCTAAGCCTCTGTTCCCTTCCTTCTAAGTAGGTTTTTATCCATTCCAAAACATTTCCACCTATTCTAGCCATTGCTTGCAGCTCCTTAATACGTCTCCCGTGTGGGACAGTGTCAAACGCTTTCTGGAAGTCTAGGAATATGCAATCTGCCCAGCCCTCTCTTTCCTGTAAGATTCGGCTTACCTCATCATAAAATTCTAATAAGTTTGTTACTGTTGATCTACCTTCTCTGAAGCCATGTTGTATCACTGACAAAAAGTTGAATGATTCCAAGTGAAGAGAAACATGTTTCCTAAGTAGTTTCTCCATAACTTTGCAACTGTGCTGGTCAAGGAAACTGGTCTATAGTTTAGGGCCGTATCCCTAATTCCCTTTTTGAAGATAGGAATCACGTTCGCTTGTTCCAGCATCTAGGAATTTCCCCTGACTCCAGTGGCTTTTTAAATATGATACTCAGTACCACTGATATTGAGTTTGAGCATTTTTTAAGTACATGAGGGGAAATATCATCAGGACCTGTAGCTTTATGGACATCGAACTCCATCAGCGCTTTGCATATCTCTGTGGCTGAAATGATGATGGTCTCTAATACCGGCCCATGAGCTTCTATCTCTGCAATATGCAACCTTCAGTTTTCCTCTGATAAAGCTTTAGGAAAGCTTGGGATTTTCTTTAGCCTTCCTGGTGATATCCCTTTCATAGTCTCTCTCTATCTCTCTTCATTTACTTAGGTTATCATTTTTTGCTCTTTTGTAGGTTTGCCAGGCATTTATGTATTTTTCTCCTCCTATACCTTTTTCAGCATTTGTCTCTC
Source organism: Halocaridina rubra (assembly GCA_037179515.1). Classification (NCBI taxonomy): domain Eukaryota; kingdom Metazoa; phylum Arthropoda; class Malacostraca; order Decapoda; family Atyidae; genus Halocaridina; species Halocaridina rubra. The sequence continues at coordinate 33,958 of JAXCGZ010004503.1, forward strand.
CATTCCTTAGCTCTTTTACACTCATTTTCGAACCATTTTTCTCTTGCATGAATTACACCTACTGTGGTGACAGGTATGCATCAATCTACTATCTTCCCATATTTCTTACAAAAAATGGCATACATTTCTTGTACAGATTTGTTGTAAAATAAGGTCTTCCAGTCAATAACTGCAAAAAGTCCTTCATTTCTATGTAATCTCCTTCTGGATAGTTCCTCCTCATATCCTCAGTGCCTCTACTCTCCATCTTCAATGATATACTCCATCAACAACACACAGCGGTCGCTCTTTCCAATTTGTGGTGCATACTCAATTTTTTCAATATAAAACACGTTATCTGTGAATACTAGATCAAGTAGTGATGGCTCATCCCCACCCTCGGCCCTCGTTACTTCCAGTAAATGTTGGTGTAAGAAATTCCCTTGAACGCAATCTAGGAGTCTTGCCCCAAATGAGTCCTCACCACTGTGTGGGTTAAGATTTATCCAATCTATCTCTGTATGATTAAAATCTCCCATAATCAAAATCCTACATTTTCTCTCCTGTTCCATGTTAACTACTGAGTTTATGACTTCGGTAGTACCTATATGACTTTCCTCATAAACTTCTAGCCCATGTTGGTTCCTTGGTGGGTTATATACAACAGTTTTTAGAATACTCTCTGACCCCGTATTTATGAGAGCAACAAGAAATTCCTTGAACTCACTTTCTAAAGCCAAGTTTATTTCTTCAACTTGCATCCTTTCACTTATGAGCAGTGGCATCCCTCCAACCGTCCTCTCAGATCTTTCAACCCTTAATATTCTGAAGCTCTTAGGAAAAACTGTAACACTGCTTATGTCCTCACTCAACTTAGTCTCTGTAATTGCTACTATATCTGCCTTACTGTTGTGAATCCTATCTTTTAATTCTACTGCCTTACCAGTTAATCCATCAGCATGTGTGCATAACAATCTTAATGAGGCCCTTCCCCTGATCTTCTGTCATTATCTTCTTTATCTCCCCTTTGTCTGGAAGAAGTCTGAAATGAAAATTTTTCTTCTCTTCTTCGTTTCTTTCCTCATTTAACCTTCTAGCCTCTTGCCTGTGTGTCTGTGTGTGTGATTACCTAATTGTGATTACCTCATTGTGTTTACGGGAAAGAGCCCAAAGCTCGTATCTTCCCGTCTCCTCATCGGTTCCATTTTATACTTAGTGATACTTATCAAACCTGTCCTTAAAACTATGGATTGAGATAGCATTAACTACCTCCTCGCTTAGCGAATTCCAATTATCAACTACTCTTACACTGAAAAAGTATTTCCTTACATCCTGCGAAAAAGATTTCTTACGAAGCTTCAAACTATGACCTCTAGTTCTAGAGCCAGCCATATCAAAATATCGATCCGTATCCACTCTATCATAACCATGAAGGAATTGAAAAACTTTCACCATATCCCCCCCTCACTCTTCTAGCTTCGAGTGATGGTAAGTCTAATTCCCTCAGCCTCTCATCATAACCGAGATTGCGTATTTCTGGCACCAGTTTCGTGGCATGTCTTTGAACTTTTTCAAGCTTAGCTATGTGCTTTTTCAAGTGCGGATTCCAAAAGGGGGCTGCATATTCGAGTTTTGGCCTCACATAGGTTACATAAATATTTCTGAACATTTCCTTGTCCATGTGCCTGAAGGCTACCCTTACATTTGATAAGAATGCATATGCTGCCCTTACTATGCCATTTATATGTATTTCTGCAGACAAATCTGCCAGTATGTTTACTCCTAGATCTCTCTCATTTTCTGTCTCTTGAAGTTGTACTCCAGCCACCGAGTAGTCAAGTTTGGACCTTCTTGCACTTGTACCCATTCTCATTACCTTACATTTTGAAGTATTGAATTTCATTAGCCACTTTTCTGACCACTCATACAGATTATTTAGATCCTCCTGAAGTTCTCTACCATTGTTCTCGTTTTTTACTTTCTTCACAATCTTTGCATCATCTGCAAACATATTCATGAATGAATTTACAGACTATGGTAGGTCATTTACATATACAAGGAACAAAAGTGGCCCTAAAACTGAACCTTGTGGAACTCCACTACTAACTCTTCTCCATTCAGACACTGAGTGTCTTACTCTAACCCTCTGTTCCCTTGCTTCTAAGTAAACTTTTATACATTCCAAAACATTTCCACCTATTCTAGCCATTGATTGCAGCTTCCTAATAAGTCTCCCATGTGGAACAGTGTCAAACGCTTTCTGGAAGTCTAGGAATATGCAATCTGCCCAGCCCTCTCTTTCCTGTAAGATTTGGCTTACCTCATCATAAAATTCTAATAAGTTTGTTACTGTTGATCTACCTTCTCTGAAGCCATGTTGCCTCACTGACAAAAAGTTGAAGGATTCCAAGTGAAGAGAGATATGTTTCCTTAGTAGTTTCTCCATAACTTTGCAAACTATGCTGGTCAAGGAAACTGGTCTATAGTTCAGAGCCGTATCCCTCCTTCCCTTTTTGAAGATAGGTATCACATTTGCTTGTTTCCAGCATCTTGGAATCTCCCCCGACTCCAGTGACTCCTTAAATATGATACTTAGTGCCACTGATATTGTGTTTGTGCATTTTTTAAGCACATGAGGGGATATGTCATCGGGACCTGTAGCTTTATGAACATCTAAATCCATCAGCGCTTTGCATACCTCTGTGGCTGTAAGGTTGATGTTCTCTAATACCGGCCCTTGAGCTTCTATCACTGCAATCTGAGGGGGTGGGGTATTTTCTACTGTAAATACTGACTGAAACTCCTTGTTCAATTCATTGCAGATCTCTTCATCCATCTCAGTGATGCTTCCATCCGCTCTCTTTAGCCTTAAAACCTGTTCTTTTATCTTCAGTTTTCCTCTAATAAAGCTGTGGAAAAGCGTGGGATTTTCTTTAGCCTTCCTGGTGATGTCCCTCTCATAGTCTCTCTCTGCCTCTCTTCTTTTACTTAGGTAGTCATTTCTTGCTCTTTTGTAGGTTTGCCAGGCATTTATGTTTATTCTCCTCCTATACCTTTTCCAGCATTTGTCTCTCCACTCCTTAGCTCTTTTACACCCATTATCGAACCATTTCTCTCTGGCATGAATTACACCTACTTTGGTGACAGGTATGCAGCAATCTACTATCTTCCCATATTTCTCACAAAAGATGTCATACATTTCTTGTACAGATTTGTTGTAAAATAAGGTTCTCCAGTCAATAACTGCAAAAAGCTCATTCATTTTGATGCAATCTCCTTTAGGATAGTTCCTCCTCATGTCCTCAGTGCCTCTACTCTCAGGAAGAATATCTTCAATGATATACTCCATCAACAACACACAGTGGTCACTCTTTCCAATTGGTTGTTCATACTCATTTTTTTCAATATCCAACACATTATCTGTGAACACTAGATCAAGTAGTGATGGCTCATCCCCACCCCTGGCCCTTGTTGGTTCCATTACATGTTGGTGTAGGAAATTCCCTTGTATGCAATCTAGGAATCTTGCCCCGAATGAGTCCTCACCACTGTGTGGGTCAAGATTTATCCAATCTATCTCTTTATGATTAAAGTCTCCCATAATCAAAATCCTACATTTTTTTTCCCGTGCCATGTTAACAACTGAGTTTATGACTTCAATAGTGTGTGTGTGTGTGTGTGTGTGTGTGTGTGTGTGTGTGTGTGTGTGTGTGTGTGTGTGTGTGTGTGTGTGATTACCTAATTGTGATTACCTAATTGTGTTTACGGGAAAGAGCTCAAAGCTCGTATCTTCCCGTCTCCTCATCGGTTCCATTTTATACTTAGTGATACTTATCATACCTGTCCTTAAAACTATGGATTGAGATAGCATTAGCTACCTCCTCGCTTAGCGAATTCCAATTATCAACTATTCTTACACTGAAAAAGTATTTCCTTACATCCTGCGAAGAAGTTTTCTTACGAAGCTTCAAACTGTGACCTCTAGTTCTAGAGCCAGCCATATCAAAATATCGATCCCTATCCACTCTATCATAACCATAAAGGAATTTAAAGACTGTCACAATATCCCCCCTCACTCTTCTAGCTTCGAGTGATGGTAAGTCTAATTCCCTCAGCCTCTCATCATAACTGAGATTGCGTATTTCTGGCACCAGTTTCGTGGCATGTCTTTGAACTTTTTCAAGCTTAGCTATGTGCTTTTTCAAGTGCGGATTCCAAAAGGGGGCTGCATATTCGAGTTTTGGCCTCACATAGGTTACATAAATATTTCTGAAGTGTGTGTGTGTGTGATTATCTAATTGTGTTTACGGGAAAGAGCCCAAAGCTCGTATCTTCCCGACTCCTGATCGGTTCCATTTTAGACTTAGTGATACTTATCATACCTGTCCTTAAAACTATGGATTGAGATAGCATTAACTACCTCCTCGCTTAGCCAATTCCAATTATCAACTACTCTTACACTGAAAAAGTATTTCCTTACATCCTGCGAAGAAGTTTTCTTACGAAGCTTCAACCTATGACCTCTAGTTCTAGAGCCAGCCATATCAAAATATCGATCCCTATCCACTCTATCATAACCATGAAGGAATTTAAAGACTGTCACCATATCCCCCCTCACTCTTCTAGCTTCGAGTAATGGTAAGTCTAATTCCCTCAGCCTCTCATCATAACTGAGATTGCGTATTTCTGGCACCAGTTTCGTGGCATGTCTTTGAACTTTTTCAAGCTTAGCTATGTGCTTTTTCAAGTGCGGATTCCAAAAGGGGGCTGCATATTCGAGTTTTGGCCTCACATAGGTTACATAAATATTTCTGAACATTTCCTTGTCCATGTGCCTGAAGGCTACCCTTACATTTGATAAGAATGCATATGCTGCCCTTACTATGCCATTTATATGTATTTCTGGAGACAAATCTGCCAGTATGTTTACTCCTAGATCTCTCTCATTTTCTGTCTCTTGAAGTTGTACTCCAGCCACCGAGTAGTCAAGCTTGGGCCTTCTTGCACTTGTACCCATTCTCATTACCTTACATTTTGAAGTATTGAATTTCATTAGCCACTTTTCTGACCACTCATGCAGATTATTTAGATTCTCCTGAAGTTCTCTACCATTGTTCTCGTTTTTTACTTTCTTCACAATCTTTGCATCATCTGCAAACACATTCATGAATGAATTTTCAGACTCTGGTAGGTCATTTACATATACAAGGAACAAAAGTGGCCCTAAAACTGAACCCTGTGGAACTCCACTACTAACTCTTCTCCATTCAGACACTGAGTGTCTTACTCTAACCCTCTGTTCCCTTCCTTTTAAGTAAGTTTTTATCCATTCCAAAACATTTCCACCTATTCTAGCCATTGATTGCAGTTTCCTGATAAGTCTCCCATGTGGAACAGTGTCAAACGCTTTCTGGAAGTCTAGGAATATGCACTCTGCCCAGCCCTCTCTTTCCTGTAAGATTTGGCTTACCTCATCATAAAATTCTAATAAGTTTGTTACTGTTGATCTACCTTCTCTGAAGCCATGTTGCCTCACTGACAAAAAGTTGAAGGATTACAAGTGAAGAGAGATATGTTTCCTTAGTAGTTTCTCCATAACTTTGCAAACTATGCTAGTCAAGGAAACTGGTCTATAGTTCAGAGCCATATCCCTCCTTCCCTTTTTGAAGATAGGTATCACATTTGCTTGTTTCCAGCATCTTGGAATCTCCCCCGACTCCAGTGACTCCTTAAATATGATACTTAGTGCCACTGATATTGTGTTTGCACAGTTTTTAAGCACATGGGGGGATATGTCATCGGGACCTGTAGCTTTATGAACATCTAAATCCATCAGCGCTTTGCATACCTCTGTGGCTGTAAGGTTGATGTTCTCTAATACCGGCCCTTGAGCTTCTATCACTGCAATCTGAGGGGGTGGGGTATTTTCTACTGTAAATACTGACTGAAACTCCTTGTTCAATTCTTTGCAGATCTCTTCATCCGTCTCAGTGATGCTTCCATCCACTCTCTTTAGCCTTAAAATCTGTTCTTTTACCTTCAGTTTTCCTCTGATAAAGCTGTGGAAAAGCTTGGGATTTTCTTTAGCCTTCCTGGTGATGTCCCTCTCATAGTCTCTCTCTGCCTCTCTCCTTTTACTTAGGTAGTCATTTCTTGCTCTTTTGTAGGTTTGCCAGGCATTTATGTTTTTTCTCCTCCTATACCTTTTCCAGCATTTTGTCTCTCCACTCCTTAGCTCTTTTACACCCATTATCGAACCATTTCTCTCTGGGATGAATTACACCTACTTTGGTGACAGGTATGCAGCAATCTACTATCTTCCCATATTTCTCACAAAAGATGTCATACATTTCTTGCACAGATTTGTTGTAAAATAAGGTTCTCCAGTCAATAACTGCAAAAAGCTCATTCATTTTGATGTAATCTCCTTTCGGATAGTTCCTCCTCATGTCCTCAGTGCCTCTACTCTCAGGAAGAATATCTTCAATGATATACTCCATCAACAACACACAGTGGTCACTCTTTCCAATTGGTGGTTCATACTCAATTTTTTCAATATCCAACACATTATCTGTGAACACTAGATCAAGTAGTGATGGCTCATCCCCACCCCTGGCCCTTGTTGGTTCCATTACATGATGGTGTAGGAAATTCCCTTGTACGCAATCTAGGAATCTTGCCCCGAATGAGTCCTCACCACTTTGTGTGTGTGTGTGTGTGTGTGTGTGTGTGTGTGTGTGTGATTACCTAATTGTGATTACCTAATTGTATTTACGGGAAAGAGCCCAAAGCTCGTATCTTCCCGTCTCCTGATCGCTTCCATTTATACTTAGTGATAATTATCATACTTGTCCTTAAAACTATGGATTGAGATAGCATTAACTACCTCCTGTGTGATTACCTAATTGTGATTACCTAATTGTGTTTACGGGAAAGAGCCCAAAGCTCGTATCTTCCCGTCTCCTGATCGGTTCCATTTTAGACTTAGTGATACTTATCGTACCTGTCCTTAAAACTATGGATTGAGATAGCATTAACTACCTCCTCGCTTAGCGAATTCCAATTATCAGCTACTCTTACACTGAAAAAGTATTTCCTTACATTCAAACTATGACCTCTAGTTCTAGAGCCAGCCATATCGAAATATCGATCCCTATCCACTCTATCATAACCATGAAGGAATTTAAAGACTGTCACCATATCCCCCCTTACTCTTCTAGCTTCGAGTGATGGCAAGTCTAATTCCCTCAGCCTCTCATCATAATCGAGATTGCGTATTTCTGGCACCAGTTTCGTGGCATGTCTTTGAACTTTTCCAAGCTCAGCTATGTGCTTTTTCAAGTGCGGATTCCAAAAGGGGGCTGCATATTCGAGTTTTGGCCTCACATAGGTTACATAAATATTTCTGAACATTTCCTTGTCCATGTGCCTGAAGGCTACCCTTACATTTGATAAGAATGCATATGCTGCCCTTACTACGCCATTTATATGTATTTCTGGAGACAAATCTGCCAGTATGTTTACTCCTAGATCTCTCTCATTTTCTGTCTCTTGAAGTTGTACTCCAGCCACCGAGTAGTCAAGCTTGGGCCTTCTTGCACTTGTACCCATTCTCATTACCTTACATTTTGAGGTATTGAATTTCATTAGCCACTTTTCTGACCACTCATACAGATTATTTAGATCCTCCTGAAGTTCTCTACCATTGTTCTCGTTTTTTACTTTCTTCACAATCTTTGCATCATCTGCAAACATATTCATGAATGAATTTACAGAGTGGGGATTAGTACTATGTGAATTTTGAGATATATATCTTTGTGGTCCTCTTATCAAAAAAGATACACGGAAGAATTCATTGATAGTTATTTTCATCCGCAATGAACATATCCATTAATTTCAATGTAATATCAAAATGTAATGCAAACAGTATGGAGAAAATTTCAGAGACCTCGAATTTGTTTTTTTTTTCTATTTCTTTTTAATGAGTGTGACAACAGAAAAAAAACTGCCCTCTTTGGATCTGGGCACAAAGAAAACATAAAGCAAAGAGGAACAGAGATGGAGAGTGTTGTGCCTTGTCAGATGTGAAGGAATAATAAGAGATGTGTCACGAATATCTAAGAATATTCGGTGTTGATGTAGGGATAGAAAGAGAATCGTAATTGAAGTAAGACTTAATATCGAACTGTCCTGGACAGTCCTCTTTAAGTACAAAAGATTTTCCGGTATTACAGACACCGAGAGAAAAATAGAAAGGATCTGAAAGTTAAAGCGATCTAGGCGTTAATGAATCAGAAAATTGGTCTACAGAAATATATATAAAAATAATGCATATTAAAGGCATCGCATACGCTCTTAGAAAACATAAGGGTGTCCTTCAGGTATGCAGATAAGTCAATATTTAGAAGTATTTACATAATTTACATGACCCCAAGTTTGGATATGCAGCACCCCTCTGGAAGCCACATTTGAAAAACATATTAACAAGCTAGGAAAAATTCAAACATATGCTACAAACATGTGACAGAAACACGGAATCTCACTTATGAGGAAAGGTTGAAAGAGTTAGACTCACCACCACTCGAAGACAGAAGAACGGGGGAATAAGGTAAGAGCTTTTTTTTTTTAAATTTATACGCCGATTTTAATAGAGCTTAGAGGGAAAGATACATATATATGTGTGGTTCTAGGCCTAGAAGTCACAGACAGAAGCTCGTAAAAAAAAAAATTCTTTGCAGGAAGTAAAAATTTTCTTCTATTACACTGAATTAAATTAAATTATTATTATTTCCATCTTTCTGATTCTTCATACAGAACCTGAAATAACACAAAGCTAAAATGTCTAAGATACCATATAAGTAAAATCAAACGCAATTGTTCAGAAACAAGTACACAAATAAACAAACAATTAAGCAAGAATTGAACAAGTTAAGATGATGATGATAATAATAATAATAATAATGATAATAATAATAATAATAACAATAATAATAATAATAATAATAATAATAATAATAATAATAATAATAATAATAATAATAATAATAATAATAATAATAATAATAATAATTATAATAATAATAATAATAAAAATAATAATAATAATAATAATAATAATAATAATAATAATAATAATAATAATAATAATGATAATAATAATAATAATAATAATAATAATAATAATCACATCATCACATATAGTTTATACACTAGCTACTATTGGTGAACCTTAAATGATATATAAATATAATTCATACAACGTTAGGCTAGGAAATCAGTGATTATTGAGCACTTATAAATAAACAGACATATACATAAATAAATACATATTAAACAGAACTAACAGACGTATACATGCATGTCTCCTACAGCTCTGCTTTACAAGGTGTGGTTGAGTGTAAGAATAGCCGATAGCTGGAATTCGTTAAGAGAAGAAACGGTAAACGCTAAATGCTTTTATAGTTTAAAAGGAAAAATATTTGCGTCAGTGAGTTAAAAAAAATGAAATCGACTGGGAGACAGGTAGCTACGAGCATACGGCTCTTTTCCGGGAGTGCAATTAGGTACATTTTCATTCAAAATAAAAATGAACACTCACAAGAAATAATTATCACTATATATATATATATATATATATATATATATATATATATATATATATATATATATATATATATATATATATATATATACATATATATATAAATATATATATATATATATATATATATATATATATATATATATATATATATATATATATATATATATATCTTCTTCTTCGTCTACATCTTTTCCCACTTTTAGGTGGGGTCGATGTTTCTGGCCAGTTTTCTCCTTTGCTTTCTGTCTCATACCTCATCACCCAACAAACCTTTAGACCTCAGGTCGTCATTGATGCAATCCATCCAAATACGCTTTGGTCTCCCTCTCCTTCTCCTACCCTGTATATCCATTTCCATCACCCTCCTCCCAACATACTGTTCATCCCTCCTAACGACATGACCATATCATCTTAGTCTACTTTCTTGTATCTTATCTGATATTTCTCTAACTTTCGAGGTACCTCTAATTACCTCGTTTCTGATCTAATCGCTTCTTGTCACCCCACACATCCATCTCAACATCCTCATCTCTGCCACATCCAGTTTTTTCTCTTGTGTCTTCTTTATTGCCCATGTCTCTGCTCCATACATCATTGCAGGGCTCACAACTGTCTTATGCACTTTACCCCTCAACTTAATCCCTATTCTCCTGTCGCACAGCACCCCAGACACTTGCTTCTAGCTCTTCCATCCCGCTTGTATTCTGTGGGTTATTTCTGACTCTAGGTCACCATCCTCTGCTACTGTTGATCCCAAATACTTGAACTTATCAACTCTTTTCAACACCTTCCCCTGCAAATTGAACTCCCCATCCTCATCATCTCTCAACCTCAAGATCTCGAAAGAGATCTT
>JAXCGZ010004504.1:0-2500 GCA_037179515.1 Halocaridina rubra
TATATATATATATATATATATATATATATATATATATATATATATATATATATATATATATATATATATATATATATATATATATATATATATATATATATATATATATATATATATATATATATATATATATATATATATATATATATATATAATATATATATATATATATATATATATATATATATATATATATATATATATATATATATATATATATATATATATAATATACATATATATATATATATATATATATATATATATATATATATATATATATATATATATATATATATATATATATATATATATATATATATATATATATATATATATATATATATATATATATATATATATATATATATATATATATATATATATATATATATATATATATATATATATATATATATATATATATATATATATATATATATATATATATATATATATATATATATATATATATATATATATATATATATATATATATATATATATATATATACATTTATATATATATATATATATATATATATATATATATATATATATATATATATATATATATATATATATATATATATATATATATATATATATATATATATATATATATATATATATATATATATATATATATATATATATATATAAATATATATATATATATATATATATATATATATATATATATATATATATATATATATATATATATATATATATATATATATATATATATATATATATATATATATATATATATATATATATAATATATATATATATATATATATATATATATATATATATATATATATATATATATATATATATATATATATATATATATATATATATATATATATATATATATATATATATATATATATATATATATATATATATATATATAAATATATATATATATATATATATATATATATATATATATATATATATATATATATATATATATATATATATATATATATATATATATATATATATATATATATATATATATATATATATATATATATATATATATATATATATATATATATATATATATATATATATATATATATATATATATATATATATATATATATATATATATATATATATATATATATATATATATATATATATATATATATATATATATATATATATATATATATATATATATATATATATATATATATATATATATATATATATATATATATATATATATATATATATATATATATATATATATATATATATATATATATATATATATATATATATATATATATATATATATATATATATATATATATATATATATATATATATATATATATATATATATATATATATATATATATATATATATATATATATATATATATATATATATATATATATATATATATATATATATATATATATATATATAATTAAATCTTGGATGAATGCATCCTTTATCTTACTCACTCTTATTCATATTTTGGTGTGTCTTTATTGCTTTTATCATGACACAAAATGTACATTTTATTTATACATAAAGCCATTTGACAAAATAAGGTCTTTTAATATTTCAGTGTAATATATTCCCTACAATCATTTACACACACACTGCACTTGTAAATTGCATCCACTTGCACACATTTTCGCAATTGATTTATGCGTCAAAGCAGAAGGCAAAAGGATTTATATATGTCATTGTGATATAATCACAGTCACTCACACACTGAACTGTTACAGTTACATTTATCTGACTATGCCTGTAATTGCCTAAAGTTAAGACATATTACAGATATATTTCAATATACAATGCAGTCTAAAATCAAGTGACAATTCATACAAACATCAGTAAATCTAAAACCATTAAGCATATATCGATATAAAGTAAAATAAATACTTTACAGCTTTCAAAAGAAAGTATAAAGATCTATGAAAGTCCTTTTTGGTATATGATAGCAACACAAAATAACAAGATGCAATCCCTCTCTTTGTTAACAATTTATAAAAAAATCGTTTGACTAAAAGATCAGATGTCACAATTTCCTTCAAAATGACAATGTCACAAACAGATTTCATTTTGATCTAAGACTATGTGGAGCTCAAATAGAACCTAAACACTACAGAATTGTGTCAAAGGATTTCAATTCTTAATAGGCTTGGGAAAGGTGGCAATAATACGTGATACAACAACTTATGCATTTAAGTGTCTTCAACAGATTGAAAATGTGGCTAAATTGCATTATTCTAATTAAAGCTTGGGCAAGACAAAATTGTTCCAAAGGATTTATTAAGCTGGAAAACGTGCTTCATGCAATAACAACTTATTCCAACATCTTGATAAACAAAGTATGAACGTATGATTTCATGTTTTTTCAAAGGATTTGCTATGTAATACAATGAATTTTTATACCAATTTCCATTTGATATATTAAGAATAAAACACTCATTCCTGAGTGACATGGCTATCAAAAAT
>JAXCGZ010004504.1:12500-35000 GCA_037179515.1 Halocaridina rubra
GGCTGCAGTATTGTTGTTATATCAAATTAATTTATCGAATGTAAATAGTTAAATAAATTTAATGCAGAGTTAGAATAGGAGGTATGCCAAAAGCCCAAAATAATGTGAACACACTATTGCTTTTGTATATGCAACATTACATTACAACAGAACTGACCAGTACAAAAGTTTATTGAAAAAAATATATATGTATAATTTTGTTAAATTCTACTCACTTTGAGACTGGTAAGCTTCATAGGCAAGATTTTTAAGGACAAAATAAAGCAATGATCACTATGGAAAGATTATAGTTTACTATTCCTCATTAAATGGGGCGTTAATAGTAAGCAAAAATAGCATGCAAATAAATAGTTTTAATTGCAACAAGGAGTGTGTCTAAGAAGCATTGTTAGCATAGACAGACAATTGTTTTCAAAATTAACCACAAGAACTGGGCTATATCACATTGCCTCTAAAATATATATCGCTATATAGGCTATCTCTTAATAATCACTTTTCTTCCTCCTCTTTGTAACATAGCTAGCCTTTATTTTATTATTCTCCAGAAAGCTGACCATTTATCATTCCTGTGCAACCCCTAGATGCCCTTAGATGAATGGTCCATTCTTCAAAAGGGATGTTGTTAGCGGCTGACATTCCTAAGAATTATGGGCCGACAGAGGTGTTCTTATTTTTTCCTCCAGGATATATACTTTAACATTATTTCTGGATGATAGAGAGAGTTTTCACCTGCTCTGTCCAATGGCAATATTACTTTTGAATAGAGACACGTATTTTGATATGCATAAACAATTCCAAATGCTATATAATAGAAAAAAGAATCCTCGATTGTATTTTCTCTGTACTGTAAGAACGAGTAAAAGAGATATGCGATCGAAAACAATTACAATCTCACACTCCCTGAGTTTGTTTTCCCTTGCCACAGAACAGGAAATGGATGGGATGAGGATGGCAGGAGATGAAAAAATCCTGCTCCTCTCCCACTTTTTTTTTTAATTGTGGCCACCCTGCTTGCTTCATAGGAATAAAGGAGAAAAGGACAACCAATACCACCAGCCTCAAATTAATCCTAGCAACAGAACAGCTGTTAAAATGGTTGAGTATGGACAGGTTACGAAGAAGTCCTGTTCCTCTCACTTTTCATTAAACCGTGGCCAACCTGTTTGCTCATAGGAATGGGGGAGAAAAGTATTCCCCAATATCACTATTCTTGAATTATTGCTTGTCAAAGAACATCTTGTGGAATGGTAGCTGATGGGCAGGGTTGTCTGAAGCTATACTTCTCCTCTTTCTTTTATTAAATTGTGGTAACTCTGTTGACTTAATAGGTATAGAGGAGAGAAAGTCTGTCGGTCCCAATATGTCTGCGTTTTTTCTTGCCATAGAACAGCTGGCGGAATGGTTGAGGATTGGCAGGGTAAAGTAAAACCCAGATTTCTTTATTTTTCATTAAGCTGATGCCACCTTTTTGCTTCAGCATGATATGGCATTATAAGGATAAATAAACAAATGATAAAGCAGTGAACAGTATTTGCAAATGAAATATATAACTGAATGTAATTTCAAAATCTCCTGTTAAACATATACCAAGTCTCTAAATTCTATATTATGGTATTACCAAAAGAATAAACAGTTCAGTCTATGGCAGATTCTTTTATATAATATTCCCTACTCTGCATATCTAATGAGCAGGCTTACGCTACAACATAAATAAGAATATGCTAACCATAAACGATATAAATGCAATTTAGAAAATACAATATGATGTATATGATGTGATTTTATTAGTTTTCTTGGTTGCAATATCAAGGGAGCAGTATTGCATATAAGTCTAAATTTTACACATTAATTCAGTATTTTATAATATAAGTAAACTAATACAATAAGCAGTACGTGTGCCCTCTATATGAAAATTTTTATATTATGATATAATAAGGAGTAAAATACTTTAAAAGATATCACATTTTTATACCTACTACAAGTAAAAACCGTTATCTCCACTGTAAAAGGGGTGGTAGAGACGAAGCATACGTTCATACATAAGGAGACCTTTATCTATGAACTATGTTTTACGAATTCTCATAAAAAAAAGTTACAGCTCGCCTTCCTTATAATATTACTCGTTCCACTATCATGCATATTCAGAGGTCATGCTACTAGGATTTTGGTTGGATTTTTCATATTTGGATCCTCTTGAATGTTACATTTATAGAGGGCACGGTTACATATGCATTGTTATAGTCTCATCATTTCCTTCGTACTTTATAATAAGAGAGAGAGAGAGAGAGAGAGAGAGAGAGAGAGAGAGAGAGAGAGAGAGAGAGAGAGAGAGAGAGAGAGAGAGAGAGAGAGAGAGAGAGAGAGAGAGAGAGAGAGAGAGAGAGAGAGAGAGAGAGAGAGAGAGAGAGAGAGAGAGAGAGAGAGAGAGAGAGAGAGACTCTAGATACTGTCCAGAGGCATAAATGTATTCTTAAAAGATGCCACATGAAATTTCAGAGATAATTAAATCGAATGTGTCGCAAACACACGCGTGTGGTGTGCGTGTGTGTGTGTGATTACCTAATTGTGATTACCTAATTGTGCTTACGGGAAAGAGCCCAAAGCTCGTATCTTCCCGTCTCCTGATCGGTTCCATTTTTAGACTTAGTGATACTTATCATACCTGTCCTTAAAACTATGGATTGAGGTAGCATTAACTACCTCCTCGCTTAGCGAATTCCAATTTTCAACTACTCTTACACTGAAAAAGTATTTCCTTACATCCTGCAAACAAGTTTTCTTCCGAAGCTTCAAACTATGACCTCTAGTTCTAGAGCCAGCCATATCGAAATATCGATCCCTATCCACTCTATCATAACCATGAAGGAATTTAAAGACTGTCACCATATCCCCTCTTACTCTTCTAGCTTCGAGTGATGGCAAGTCTAATTCCCTCAGCCTCTCATCATAACCGAGATTGCGTATTTCTGGCACCAGTTTCGTGGCATGTCTTTGAACTTTTCAAGCTTAGCTATGTGCTTTTTCAAGTGCGGATTCCAAAAGGGGGCTGCATATTCGAGTTTTGGCCTCACATAGGTTACATAAATATTTCTGAACATTTCCTTGTCCATGTGCCTGAAGGCTACCCTTACATTTGATAAGAATGCATATGCTGCCCTTACTACGCCATTTATATGTATTTCTGGAGACAAATCTGCCAGTATGTTTACTCCTAGATCTCTCTCATTTTCTGTCTCTTGAAGTTGTACTCCAGCCACCGAGTAGTCAAGCTTGGGCCTTCTTGCACTTGTACCCATTCTCATTACCTTACATTTTGAGGTATTGAATTTCATTAGCCACTTTTCTGACCACTCATGCAGATTATTTAGATCCTCCTGAAGTTCTCTACCATTGTTCTCGTTTTTTACTTTCTTCACAATCTTTGCATCATCTGCAAACATATTCATGAATGAATTTACAGACTCTGGTAGGTCATTTACATATACAAGGAACAAAAGTGGCCCTAAAACTGAACCCTGTGGAACTCCACTACTAACTCTTCTCCATTCAGACACTGAGTGTCTTACTCTAACCCTCTGTTCCCTTCCTTCTAAGTAAGTTTTTATCCATTCCAAGACATTTCCACCTATTCTAGCCATTGATTGCAGCTTCCTAAAAAGTCTTCCATGTGGAACAGTGTCAAGCGCTTTCTGGAAGTCTAGGAATATGCAATCTGCCCAGCCCTCTCTTTCCTGTAAGATTTGGCTTACCTCATCATAAAATTCTAATAAGTTTGTTACTGTTGATCTTCCTTCTCTGAAGCCATGTTGCCTCACTGACAAGAAGTTGAAGGATTCCAAGTGAAGAGAGATATGTTTCCTTAGTAGTTTCTCCATAAGTTTGCAAACTATGCTGGTCAAGGAAACTGGTCTATAGTTCAGAGCCGTATCCCTCCTTCCCTTTTTGAAGATAGGTATCACATTTGCTTGTTTCCAGCATCTTGGAATCTCCCCCGACTCCAATGACTCCTTAAATATGATACTTAGTGCCACTGATATTGTGTTTGCGCATTTTTTAAGCACATGAGGGGATATGTCATCAGGACCTGTAGCTTTATGAACATCTAAATCCATCAGCGCTTTGCATACCTCTGTGGCTGTAAGGTTGATGTTCTCTAATACCGGCCCTTGAGCTTCTATCACTGCAATCTGAGGGGGTGGGGTATTTTCTACTGTATATACTGACTGAAACTCCTTGTTCAATTCTTTGCAGATCTCTTCGTCCGTCTCAGTGATGCTTCCATCCGCTCTCTTTAGCCTTAAAACCTGTTCTTTTACCTTCAGTTTTCCTCTGATAAAGCTGTGGAAAAGCTTGGGATTTTCTTTAGCCTTCCTGGTGATGTCCCTCTCATAATCTTTCTCTGCCTCTCTCCTTTTACTTAGGTAGTCATTTCTTGCTCTTTTGTAGGTTTGCCAGGCATTTATGTTTTTTCTCCTCCTATACCTTTTCCAGCATTTGTCTCTCCACTCCTAAGCTCTTTTACACCCATTATCGAACCATTTCTCTCTGGCATGAATTACACCTACTTTGGTGACAGGTATGCAGCAATCTACTATCTTCCCATATTTCTCACAAAAGATGTCATACATTTCTTGTACAGATTTGTTGTAAAATAAGGTTCTCCAGTCAATAACTGCAAAAAGCTCATTCATTTTGATGTAATCTCCTTTCTGATAGTTCCTCCTCATGTCCTCAGTGCCTCTACTCTCAGGAAGAATGTCTTCAATGATATACTCCATCAACAACACACAGTGGTCACTCTTTCCAATTGGTGGTTCATACTCAATATTTTCAATATCCAACACATTATCTGTGAACACCAGATCAAGTAGTGATGGCTCATCCCCACCCCTGGCTCTTGTTGGTTCCATTACATGTTGGTGTAGGAAATTCCCTTGTACGCAATCTAGGAATCTTGCCCCAAATGAGTCCTCACCACTGTGTGGGTCAAGATTTATCCAAGCTATCTCTTTATGATTAAAGTCTCCCATAATCAAAATCCTACATTTTTTCTCCTCCGCGCCATGTTAACAACTGAGTTTATGACTTCAATCGTACCTATATGACTTTCCTCATAAATTTCAAGCCTATTTTGGTTCCTTGGTGGGTTGTATACAACAGTTATTATAATGCTCTCTGACCCAGTATTTATGCGAGCAACAAGAAATTCCCTGAACTCACTTTCTATAGCCAAGTTTATTTCTTCAACTTGAATCCTCTCACTTATGAGCAGTGCTATCCCTCCACCAGTCCTCTCAGATCTTTCGACCCTTAGTATTCTGAAGCACTTAGGAAAAACTGTGACACTGTTTATGTCCTCACTCAACTTAGTCTCTGTAATTGCTACTATATCTGCCTTACTGTTGTGAATCCTATCTTTTAATTCTACTGCCTTACCAGCTAATCCATCAGCATTTGTGTATAACATAATATCATAATATCATCTGCATTCTCTTGAATATTGGTGTCAATTACAAAATGGGTCATTTTGTGTGTGTGTGTGTGTGTGTGTGTGTGTGTGTGTGTGTGTGTGTGTGTGTGTGTGTGTGTGTGTGTGTGTGTGTGTGCTTTTGAGTGCGTGTGTGCTTTTGTGTATGTGTGTGCTTTTGTGTGTGTGTGTGTGTGTTTGTGTGTGTATGTGTGTATGTGTGTGTGAGGCATAATTAATTGCAGTATAAAATATATTACTAAAAGTGTACTTACCCGTGATATCGCCGTCAAATCAACCACACACATTTTGAGCATAATAAAATTACCTATCGATCCTTGTAGCTGAGGCACACCATATATACATAACTAAGAGTCTAGATGGAACCATAACAAGTATGGATATCACTAATAAATACTGTTTCTATGTTTGCTGAAACTGTGGCACTCCATAAGCCCAAAATTCTGATTAAAATTACCACCAAGTTTCAAGAACATGTTTTACAATACTAACATTGTTCACTGAAATTCTGGCACTCTTGGACACTATGACCCATTTTGTAATTGACACCAATATTCAAGAGAATGCAGATGATATTATGGTATTACTGACAGCAATTATATATAGTTAAACATCAGTTACACTATATATAATTGGCTTCATTTTAAGAGAGTGTCACTCCTATCACTTAAAAGCCAAATTCTATTTCACACAAAATTTTGAAGTATATCTTAGCTTATGTAATATTTGGTTTACTTAAAATGGAGATAGTGGCATGCTTATATGCTATGAGTCAAGTTCAAGCAACACCAAGCCTCAATGAAAATATTACACTAAAAAGCATTGCATCCTTGCTTAGTAAAGCAACAATCATACCAAAGTGATGGGTCAAAACTTACTGGAGGTAAACTCTACAACATACTTCACGCAGTTTTAAAAGGTCTATCTGTTCACTGGAATCTTGTCACACCTGAAAGCCGTGAGTCCTATTTTATTTGGTAATGAAAGTGGTTACGAAGCTCAAAGCCTATTTCACATTAATAAGTAGTGACTCACTGTGCAATTAGCTATTGGTAATCCAGGCAGATATCTGTTATATTCTCTATGGCTCTAAGCATTTGTCATGGCGTATTATTTGTCACTATCGATCCCCATAATGGGGGTGGATGCAGACAGAGTGTCTGGTAAAGCAAAACTGGATGTCCTCCTAATTCCCCACGGTGCGCTCGATCGCGGGTCTGTCAAGACATGAGTCAAGTATTCGAACCACCCGACTATCTTGGTCCCCTGCATGCATCAAAGTACGTAAGAAAAAAATAAGCACTATGTACTGAAGCAAGGGAACTCCTAACGAGCACGTGACAAATTTTGGGATGCCAACAAGGTTTTTAAAAATATATTGAAATGCTTAATTCCTGAAAATCTGTATGGATGACTGAAGCATGGCACTCCAAATAGATGTTTTTATTGGCACCAAATTTTGCATGGCATTTGCAAGTCAAACTGCCTCTCTCCACAGGAAACTTAAACGATAAAATTCAGTTATAATTGGGATCTTACCTCAAGAAGATAGTTTTTATATATATGACTTGACACAGAACTCATGCCATGCATCACAAACAGCACATCATAGCTATTAAGTGATGTAACAACTACAATTACTTACTTGGTCAAGTGATCACCAGAAGCACATCGTAACTAGTCAGTGATGTAACAACCACAATAACATAAAAAAGCAAGTGAACTGTACATCTGGATGAATACCTTCCTTTCCCATCATAAATCAGAGTCCTCTTTTTCAGTAGACAGAAACCCATTTTTGCATCATTATATCATATCTCTTCCCCTCAGTAAATCACTTCCTTTGAGAACTGACTTTGCAGTTTAGTAACTCTTTTAACCCTACTTTCTCCCTGAGTAACTAATTGTCAGTTGATGTTGAAACACTGACAATATATTTCTATAGCTATTTTTCGGTTATTCTGAATATATAACACAAAAACTGAAGTCTCTTTTACCTTTGGAGCTGAGGGATGATTGCAAATTGCACTCTTCCAAGTTGGAAATAGCAGTTAATGAGTGGGCTTTATTATACACTGCATTTTGATTAAATAAAAAAAAATGTTTTAGTAGAGCTAATTTTTAAGACTTGATTTTCTACAATATAAAAACCTTTTTTTCTGAGCTCGAGCTTGTGATATATCTTATTTGCTTAGACTGGTGACTGATTATTTATAACGCAGAAAGTATATATTGTGAGTAAAATAAATTTTTTTAAATTAAATAAAAATAAACCGTACCTCATTGAAATTTGCTTTTAAAAATGTTGTTGACTGAATTTTTATCATTAACATAACATCAGATCAAAGAAAAAATAATTATGAAAATGTTGAAGACTCAGCTTCTCATTGTTATAATGCTTTTATTCTGAATTTATCTTTTTGAGTAATCATATTTAAGAATCCTGAAAACTCTTTTTAAAACAGTCAGCCTCTAAATCAAGCAAAAGGTTATATATATATATATATATATATATATATATATATATATATATATATATATATATATATATATATATATATATATATATATATATATATATATATATATATATATATATATATATATATATATATATATATATATATATATATATATATATATATTTATATGGATAGTAGGTTGGCCATGCCACCAGCCGCCTGTTGAAAGACTATGACTGAAGGTATTAGGATGCAACTAGGACTGGTCCAGACAGTTCCAGGTTGAATCTTCCTTCAGGACGTTTCTTTCCTCATGCCTACATCTACACTGAATATTCTGGCATATTCATTACACATCTCTTGCTATTCCATTATATTTGACAAGTCACAACATTCTGCACATCTGTCTCTTATACTTTCCTTTTCCTCACATTTTGTCATTATTTATGGAAGGTTCACAACTAATGGCCCCCAGTACCCGGCATAGTGGGGTGCGAAGAATCTCCAGGGATCGTGTTGATTCCACCAATGGCTTGAGAGCAGACACGCCTGGTGGTAGTAATGGTTCTGCTCTTAACCTTGCACCTCCTAATAGATCTGCTTCTTTCACTCTTCACTATTCAAACATTCGTGGGCTTAACTCTAATCTTTCGTCTGTGGAACAGCACTTAGGCACTTTCCTCCCTAACCTCCTCCCCCTATCTGAAACTCAGTTGTCTATACATGCTTCCACTGACCCTTTCCAAGTCTCCCACTATAATCTGTATACTTGTTTTCGTTCCAAAGGTGGGGTCTGTGCTTATTGCAACATTAACACTCCTACTGTGAGGCTCTTGGACCTTGAATCTCCTGACTTTGATGTTCTCTGGCTAAAAGTCTATCTCTCCACTACCACTATCATCCTTTGCTTCTGCTACTGTTCTCCAAACTCCACCGAGTTTGTGTCTTTCTTTGAATATCTCTCCTCGTGCCATGACTCCTTGCTATCTTCTCACCCACATGCCGAAGTTCTCTACATTGGAGCCTTCAATGTACACCACAGTGAGTGGCTTCATTCTTCTCACACTGATGTGGGAGGAAGCGAGGCTCTTGCTTTCTCTATTACTCACGATCTGGAGCAAATTATCAAACATCCTACTCGTGTTCCTGATCGTCACGAACATGCTGCTAACACTCTTGACCTTTTTTTTACTTCTAACCCTTCAAACTACTCTTATTCCGTGCTTTCCCCTCTTGGTAAATCTGACCACTCTATGATCTCTGTCTCTTCCATTTTCGCTCCCCCACCACCAATCCCTCCTACTCAACGCCGCCTTTGGCACTTCGAGCGAACTCAATATGAAAATTTGCGTAACTTTCTCTTTGACTTTCCATGGGATGACTACTGCTTTCGGTCCCGCAACCCTGATTGGGTAGCTGTAAAAGCTGCCGAGATCGTGACCGCGGGAATGGAGGCGTACATCCCCTCTTCTACAAAAACTTTCTCTCCCCCTAAACCTTGGTTTGACCGTGCCTGCTCCATGGCTATCCAGGCTAGGAATCAGGCTCACCGATCTTACCAAGCCTCTCCTTCCGGTTTAACTCGCTCTGCTTTTATTATAGCTAGGAATCGCTGTACAGCTCAGATTCGAAGGTCTAAGGCTTCCTTTATAAGAAGGAAAGTTGATGACCTTAACTCCTCTCCCACTGACAAATGCTTCTGGTCCTTAGCCAAAAACCTCTCCAAAAACTTCTGTAACTCAAGCTTTCCCCCTCTCATTCGTTCTGATGGTTCTATAGCTTGCTCTCCCACTGACAAAGCCACTCTCTTTGGCTCTCATTTTTCTGCCAACTCTTCTATCAACGATTCCAGAGCACCTGTTCCTCAGTCTTTTCCCCTCTCTAACCCTATGCCCTCCCTTATCCTTTCTTCACGCAAAGTTCATAAGGTTCTTCGCTCACTAAAGACAAACAAGGCATCTGGTCCCGATGGTATCCCTGCAAGGTTCCTTAAGGAGTTTGCAGATGAACTGGCTCCCGTGCTTTGCCGTCTTTTTCGCCTCATTCTGTCAACCAGTATCTATCCTTCATCTTGGAAGCATGCTCTAGTTCAACCTGTTCCTAAGAAGGGTGACCGCTCTATTCCTTCTAACTACCGACCTATTGCTCTAACCTCCTCTATTGCTAAAGTTTTCGAAACTTTGCTCAATGCTCACTTCTTGAAACGCCTTGAATCTAACTCACTTATCTCCGATCACCAATACGGCTTCCGCAAGGCAAGATCCACTGGTGATCTCCTGTCCTATCTTACTCATGTATGGTCAGCTTCTCTGAGGAACTATGGGGAATCCTTTGTCGTCGCCATTGATATCTCTAAGGCTTTTGACAGAGTCTGGCACAAGGCTCTGTTGGCCAAACTCCCTGCCTATGGCTTTACCCCTTCTTTCTGTTCTCTGATTTCCAGTTTTCTTACTGACCGTTCTATATCTGTAGTTGTTGATGGCGCGACATCTAGCCCTTTCTCTGTGTCCAGTGGTGTTCCACAGGGCTCTATTCTTTCACCTACTCTCTTCCTTCTCTTCATCAATGATCTTCTACAATCCCCATCTTCCTCTCTTCTTCATGCCTTTGCCGATGATTCTACCCTTCACTTTTCATCTGCCTTTTCTTCTCAACCTTCATCTGTTACTCGTAATCAATCTCGTATCACTCTTTCTTCTACTCTTAACTCCGATTTGCAGAGAGTATCTGAATGGGGCACTCAAAATTTAGTTAAATTCAATGCCTCCAAGACACAGTTTCTGGCTATCTCTTTATCTTCTTCTCCTCCTGATAACCCTATTGTCTTCGAAACTAATGAAATTTACCCTCTTAACTCTATCAATATATTAGGAATCCATATAGCCTCTAACTTGTCTTGGAGGAATCACATAATCCAAATTTCTAAATCTTCATCCAAAAAATTGGGGGTTTTGTTTCGTTTTCGTTATTACTTTTCCTCACTGCAGTTACTTAAAATTTACAAAGGTCTTATCCGCCCCTGCTTAGAATACTGCTCACACATCTGGGGTGCTTCTTCCTTTACTTATCTTCTTGATAGGGTTGAATCTAAGGCAGTCAGACTCATTAATGATCCTTCTCTTACTTCTAACCTGGATTCTCTCTCTCTTCGCCGTAAGGTATCTTCTCTTTCGCTTTTCTATCGCTACTACTTCCATCGCTGCTCTGATGAGTTGGCGAGTTGCATCCCTCCTCCACTGCCGAGGCCGCGTAACACTCGCCAAGCGGCCTCATCTCACAGGTACTGTGTCGAGATTTGTAGCTCGCGGATTGGTCGGTGCAGCGACTGCTTCTTCCCATCTACCTCCAGACTCTGGAACTCTCTTCCTCCTTCTGTCTTTCCTAGTTCTTATGACCTTTCATCCTTCAAAAAGCAGATCTATCGTCATCTCAGAGCCTAGTCCTTCATATCTCTGGGTTCTCTTTACTTTGACTGTTTTTTCTGTCTGTCGTTTTCCTTTGTGTTACATTACCTCATCTCTGCCTTGCCCTTAACCTTTTTCTTTTCCTTCGTCTTGGTATATTCTCGTGCCCGGGCCTTTGTTGATGAGGGCAGTTTCTGCCTGTCCCGGTGTCACACTCTTAAAAAAAAAAAAAAAAAAATATATATATATATATATATATATATATATATATATATATATATATATATATATATATATATATATATATATATATATATATATATATATGCATGTATGTATGTGTATGTGTATGTATGTATATATGTACATATGAATGTATATGTACGTATGTAAATATGTATATGTATATATATATATATATATATATATATATATATATATATATATATATATATATATATATATATATATATATATATATATATATATATATATATATATATATATATATATATATATATATATATATATATATATATATATATATATATATATATATATATATATATATATATATATATATATATATATATATATATATATATATATATATATATATATATATATATATATATATATATATATATATATATATATATATATATATGTATATTTATATATATATATATATATATATATATATATATATATATATATATATATATATATATATATATATATATATATATATATATATATATATATATATATATATATATATATATATATATATATATATATATATATATATATATATATATATATATATATATATATATATATATATATATATATATATATATATATATATATATATATATATATATATATATATATATATATATATGTGTGTGTGTGTATATTTGTGTATTTATATGTATGTGTGTGTATGTATGTACATGTATGTATATATATATATATATATATATATATATATATATATATATATATATATATATATATATATATATATATATATATATATATATATATATATATATATATATATATATATATATATATATATATATATATATATATATATATATATATATATATGTGTGTGTGTGTGTGTGTGATTACCTAATTGTGATTACCTAATTGTGTTTACGGAAAGGGCCAAAGCTCGTATCTTCCCGTCTCCTGATCGGTTCCATTTTATACTTAGTGATACTTATCATACCTGTCCATAAAACTATGGATTGAGATAGCATTAACTACCTCCTCGCTTAGCGAATTCCAATTATCAACTACTCTTACATGTGTGTGTATGTGTGTGTATGTGTGTATATGTGTATATATATGTATATATGTATATATGTATATATATGTGTATGTATGTGTATATATATGTATATGTATGTATATATGTATATATATGTGTATGTATGTGTATATATATGCATATGTATGTATATATGTATATATATGTGTATGTATGTGTATATATATGTATATGTATGTATATATGTGCATATATATATATATATATATATATATATATATATATATATATATATATATATATATATATATATATATATATATATATATATATATATATATATATATATATATATATATATATATATATATATATATATATATATATATATATATATATATATATATATATATATATATATATATATATATATATATATATATATATATATATATGTATTTATGTATATAAGTATGTATATGTATATATATGCATGTGTGTGTATGTATGTGTGCATGTATGTATGTGTATGTGTGTATGTATATATATATATATATATATATATATATATATATATATATATATATATATATATATATATATATATATATATATATATATATATATATATATATATATATATATATATATATATATATATATATATATATATATATATATATATATATATATATATATATATATATATATATATATATATATATATATATATATATATATATATATATATATATATATATATATATATATATATATATATATATATATATATATATATATATATATATATATATATATATATATATATATATATATATATATATATATATATATATATATATATATATATATATATATATATATATATATATATATATATATATATATATATATATATATATATATATATATATATATATATATATATATATATATATATATATATATATATATATATATATATATATATATATATATATATATATATATATATATATATATATATATATATATATATATATATATATATATATATTAAATTTGGAACAAATCTAGAATGGGAATGTGATGTTATTTTCAAGTGTTTAATAATGGATTGGGGCTATAGGCAGGTGCCTAAGGTAAGGTTAGCTTAGGTCAGGCATATCAGCTACCTATTATGGTATTGGTTCTTTGTTAGAATATTTAATCTAGAACAAATCTAGCATGGGAATGTGATGTTATTTTCAAGGTCTTAATCATGGATTGAGGCTAAAGACAGGTGCCTAAGATTAGGTCAGGCATATCAGTTACCTATACTGGTATTGATCCTTTGTTAATAAAACTATTATTTACCTGATCATTTTTATTCATTTATTTATTTATTTATTACTTTATTTGTAGAACACTGGTTATTCATTTACTTATTTGTTTATTAATTTGCTTTATATATTTCTTTATTTCTTTATGTATATTTGTGTACTTTTATTGGGTTCTATCCTTGAGAGACATTGAACATACTCTGTCTCCCAGAGTTCATTCTGTCTTGTTCTTTTACTCTGTATATTTTTCTTTTCTTTTCCGAGTGATGGGCGGGCTTTATACAGTTGAGGAGCTTAGTATTTTCTGCCTCCCATAGTTCATTCTCTTTTTTCTTAATCTGCATTTTCTTTTCTTAATTCCATGTTTCTTATCTTCTTGAAAAAGAAGAATAAATGGGACGGAAAGAGGGGACTATAAATTCCCCGTCATATTTTCCTCCAACGAGAAGTCAAGTTTACACACTGACTCGGCCACTCCCCTTAAAAGGGGGATTATGACCAATTTATACAGATAGATAACAGATTTCGTGTTATCTAAATATTCGATTAAATGGGATGGAGCGGTGGGACTTAGCATTCCCCCTCAAGTATTATCTCTCTGCGAAAAGTGAGTTTGTCTCATTTGACTTAACCATTCATCTAATAGAGTGATTATAATTATTCTAATTTATATATATATATATATATATATATATATATATATATATATATATATATATATATATATATATATATATATATATATATATATATATATATATATATATATATATATATATATATATATATATATATATATATATATATATATATATATATATATATATATATATATATATATATATATATATATATATATATATATATATATATATATATATATATATATATATATATATATATATATATATATATTTTATGTGTGTGTGATTACCTAATTGTGCATACGGGAAAGAGTCCAAAGCTCGTAACTTCCCGTATCCTGATAGGTTCAATTTTGTACTTAGTGATACTTATCATACTTGTCCTTAAAATTATGGATTGAGTTAGCATTAACCACTTCCTCGCTTAACAAATTCAAATTATAAACTACTCTTATACAGAAAAAGTACTTCCTTTCAGCCTGTACAGAAATTTTCTTAAAAAGCTTCAAACTATGACCTCTAAATCTAGTGCCAGCCATATCAAAATAACGATCCCTATCCACTCTATCATAAGCATGAAGGAATTTAAAGACTGTCACCACATCCCAACTCAATCTTGTGACATCGAGTGAAGGTAAGTCTAATTCCATCAGCCTCTCATCATAACTGAGATAGCATATTTCTGGCACCAATTTCGTAGTGTGTCTTTGAACTATTTCAAGCTTAACTACGTGCTTTTTCAAGTGGGGATTCCAAAAGGGGCTGCATATTCAAGTTTTAGCCTCACATAGGTTACATAAATATTTCTGAACATTTCCTTGTGCATGTAACTGAAGGCTACCGTTTAGTTAGATATATATATATATATATATATATATATATATATATATATATATATATATATATATATATATATATATATATATATATATATATATATATATATATATATATATATATATATATATATATATATATATGTATATATATATATATATATATATATATATATATATATATATATATATATATATATATATATATATATATATATATATATATATATATATATATATATATATATATATATATATATATATATATATATATATATATATATATATATATATATATATATATATATATATATATATATATAGATATATATATATATATATATATATATATATATATATATATATATATATATATATATATATATATATATATATATATATATATATATATATATATATATATATATATATATATATATATATATATATATATATATATATATATTTATATATATATATATATATATATATATATATATATATATATATACATATATATATATATATATATATATATATATATATATATATATATATATATATATATATATATATATATATATATATATATATATATATATATATATATATATATATATATATATATATATATATATATATATATATATATATATATATATATATATATATATATATATATATATATATATATTATATATATATATATATATATATATATATATATATATATATATATATATATATATATATATATATATATATATATATATATATATATATATATATATATATATATATATATATATATATATATATATATATATATATATATATATATATATATATATATATATATATATATATATATATATATATATATATATATATATATATATATATATATATATATATATATATATATATATATATATATATATATATATATATATATATATATATATATATATATATATATATATATATATATATATATATATATATATATATATATATATATATATATATATATATATATATATATATATATATACATATATATGTACATATATATATATATATATATATATATATATATATATATATATATATATATATATATATATATATATATATATATATATATATATATATATATATATATATATATATATATATATATATATATATATATATATATATATATATATATATATATATATATATTTATATATATGTAAATATATATATATATATACATATATATATATATATATATATATATATATATATATATATATATATATATATATATATATATATATATATATATATATATATATATATATATATATATATATATATATATATATATATATATATATATATATATATATATATATATATATATATATATTGTCCTTACTATGCCATTTCTATGCATTTCTGGAGACAGATCTGCCAGTATGTTTACTCCTAGATCTCTCTCATTCTCTGTCTCTTGAAGTTGTACTGCTGCCCCCGAGTGGTCAAGCTTAGGCCTTCTTGCATTGCACTCATTCACATTACTTTACATTTTAAAGTACTGAGCTTCACTAGCCACTTTTTTGACCACTCTTGCAGACTATTTAGATCATCCTTAGGTTCTCTACCATTGTTTTTGTTTCTTACTCTCTTCACAATGTTTTCATCATCTGCAAACATATTCATGGATTACTTTACAGACTCTGGTAGGTCATTTACATACACAAGGGAAAAAATTGGCCATAAATACTGAACCCTGTGAAACTCCACTACCAACTCTTCTCCATTCAGACACTGAGTGTCTAACTCTAACTCTCTTTTCCCTTCCTTCTAATTATGTTTTTATCAATTTCAAGAGATTTCCACCTATGCTAGCCATAGCTTGCAGCTTCTTAATAAGTCTCCCGTTCTGGACAGTGTAAAATGCTTTCTGGAAGTCTAGAAATATGCAATATCCCCAGCTCTCTCTTTTCTGTAAGATTCGGTTTACCTCATCATAAAATTCTAATAAATTTGTTACTGTTGATCTACCTTCTCTAGAGCCATGTTGTCTCACTGACAAAAAGTTGAAGGATTCCAAGTGAAGAGAGATATGTTTCTTTAGTAGTTTCTCCATAATTTTGCAAACAATGTTGGTCAGGGAAAAGCAGGTCTATAGTTTAGAGCCATATCCCTCCTTCCCTTTTTGAAGATAAGTATCATGTTCGCTTGTTTCCAGCATCTTGGAATCTCCCTTGACTCCAGTGACTTTTTAAATATGATACTTAGTGCCACTGATATTGAGTTTTAGCATTTTAAAGTACATGATGGGATATATCATCAGGACCTGTAACTTTATGGACATCTAACTCCATCAACACTGCATAGTTGTGTGGCTGGAAGGATGATGTTCTCTAATACCGGCCATGAGCATCTGTCTCTGCAATCTGAGGGGGTGGGGTATATTCTACTGCAAATACTGACTGAATAAACACTTCGATTTTTATCATATCATAGACTCCTAGTGATATATTGAAACATTTATTTAATTTCTTCAAGTCCTGCAAGTAAAAAAAAAATAGCAATTTTTTTATTATAATAAGTGTGTACTCCCTGCCCCATTATTTGAAATTTAGATACAACACTTGGAAAATGTTCTTAATCTTTTATTTGTTTACGAACCTCTTAGTGGTACTTTGGTGGATTGATTAATTTTTCTTTTGAAAAATAATAAGTATGCATATTTTTTATTTTCATGTAGAGTGCAAACTCCCTGTCCCCATGATTTGACAGTGTAATGCATTATATGGAATGCTTATTAGGTCTTAAAATTAGCCTAGTCTTCACTCCAATGGAGGTGGATACACATATGTTGGATTCAGGAATAAGGAATGGATGCAGTCCCGAATACCTCGCAGTGGGGTGAAACTGGCAATATTTGATTCCTGACTCACGCACTCTTCCACTGGACTTTTCACAAGTAGGATATGATGAAACATGGAATGTTCCTCTTCAAAGATTTTTTTTCCTGGTCTAACATAGATTGCAGCCACTTCCTACAAACTGTCTATCATCATGAAGTGGCGAACTGGTAACGTTTAGGCTTCAAATCAAATTTCGATAACATTTAATTAACAGGCTTTTGGACTTACTTCCTTTCCATGTAATTTTATGAAAGGTACCTTATGCTTCACTTATTAAGCCTGAAAATGAATAAAAAAATTATTTTTCTATATTTACTTATGTTGATAATACATTTTCTGCTTATATTTGGCAATATATTATCTTTTTATTTTTATATGAGTAGATAATATTACTCGATAGAAAAGGGTTTGACTTGAGGCTTAGAGTAGTTTCTCTCTTTTTGTTTGTGATAGAGTATCTACTTATATTGGGCCGAAATTTAACATATTTTTGTTTTTTGCTTCTTGGGTAGAATTATATCTTTATGAATGTGTGAAATAAGGGAAGAACATTATTTTAGCTTATTTATATACTGATATTATATCATGATTCATGATATATTTTCTCCTGATATATGGCTAAAAGGCCAGTGTGTATAATTCTGATATGTAAAACATTATTTTTGCATAAAGGCCACTCTCCTTTTATATATATATATATATATATATATATATATATATATATATATATATATATATATATATATATATATATATATATATATATATATATATATATATATATATATATATATATATATATATATATATATATATATATATATATATATATATATATATATATATATATATATATATATATATATATATATATATATATATATATATATATATATATATATATATATATATATATTTATGTGTTCCTTCAACTGATAATATCATGACAGATGTCTTCAACTGTTTTCAGCAAATGAGTACATAAATGTTATTCTTTCTTTTTATCATGTAAAGATAATATTTTCAAATGAATTATAAGGTACTTATGATATTTTCTTTCATTTTGTTTTAGTATTATAACAGTAATTTGATTTTTACTAGATATTTCCTCAAAATGTGGTGTTTTTTCATAGATGAAAAGACAGCATAATATGTTGAAATTAGCTTAGATAGCGTACGCGAGAGAGAGAGAGAGAGAGAGAGAGAGAGAGAGAGAGAGAGAGAGAGAGAGAGAGAGAGAGAGAGAGAGAGAGAGAGAGAGAGAGAGAGAGAGAGAGAGAGAGAGAGAGAGAGAGAGAGAGAGAGAGAGAGAGAGTTTTTAATTGGTATGAAATGAAAAAGGGGCAACATTAAGAGAGAGAAAATAGTTAAATAGACTGAGAAAGAAAGGATAATTGGAAGAGAATAGAAGAGAGAAAAATTAATTCATACTGAGTTTTTTTCACCATAATTAACGACATTCATCAACGTAGTATCCAATGGTTTAAAAACAAAGACAAATGTATTTGAAACTATTCCTTATATCCCCTAGTTCAAGAATATATTTTTTTTATAGAATTAGCATTAAAGTTTTATCTAGATTAGCATAGTTCTTGAATAATGAATTACGAAGAAGAATCATTTATCAAAACTTTGATAGACTATGGAGAAAATGAACAGAGCAACTTAAATAAGTATTTGTTTATGTATTTAGATATGTTTATATTCATATATTTATGTATTTAGTTGTGTTTTCTTTATTTCATCATTTATTAAATATATTAATAATTGATTTATACTTACCTTTTTCTTCCTTGGCATATTTATAAATTGATTCTTTCATACTTATATTTTAATATATTTATAAATAGATTCGTTTATTTATTAAATTTTACTCATATAAGTATTCATTTATTTATATTTATTTCTCTCTCTCTCTCTCTCTCTATCTCTTTCTCTCTCTCCAGAGAAATCAGGATATGATCTCGAATGCCTGCAAGACTAAATACAAGTTTTCAGAAACTTTTTCCAATAGTTTTCTGCTCAAATTAAAGCTAAATAAACTGCATATATATAATTCAAAGGCTCGGTGAGATGCTCCATTATGTAGGAACAACAACAAAAAACCATTTCTCTTCACTTTACTCTAAAAACAGATTATGCGAAGTGTCCTTTCCTATTCCCATTATGCAATATTTTTCCAATTTTGTTGAACAGTCTAAGGTTAGTTTTTCTTGTAAAGCGTTTCTCGTGTATTTAGTGCAGTTACTTACATTTTCCCGATCAAACAATAAAGCAATAACTGTTATTTTTTATCCTCGGTGTCTGCAAATTTAGGTTTGCATCTTATGGTTTGTCTGTCTACTAAAACAAAGTAAATCCAATACATGGAACCAATATATTAAGTATTTCTGTTGGAATCAATTCTTTTCAGTTTGCATGAGATAGGCTAAATTTTTTGTTCCCTAACATTGTACCGAAAATTCTTGTGATACAAGATCGGCTTTTTTTCTAGGCAATCTTACTGGAAAACTTAATCCATTTATCGTTTTTTTTATGCTGGAAGGAAAACTTTTGGTTGGAAGATCAAAATCAAGGATAATTATTGACAAATAGTA
Source organism: Halocaridina rubra (assembly GCA_037179515.1). Lineage (NCBI taxonomy): Eukaryota > Metazoa > Arthropoda > Malacostraca > Decapoda > Atyidae > Halocaridina > Halocaridina rubra. Next base: position 33,466 of record JAXCGZ010004504.1, read on the forward strand.
TTCAGTTCTTTGATTATAAGCTTCTTAGTTTATGTCTTCTTGTGGTGATATCTCATTTCAACATTACAAAATACTATAACTCAAAACAAAACAATGCTACTCAGTTCGAAAAACCCAAGGTAATTATGAACACATTTCCCCAACTCTCTCAGAGGTTGAAAACCAATATATGTATTTAGAATACCTTTCCATACTCATATATAAAATATAGTACATTACGTGTTGCAATATACAAATAGTGAAAAGAGAATCTCACTATGAGGACATTAGTTCTCTTTTTATAAAAGGAGATAAGATGACACACATTCCCTAAGACTTTGACAATCTAAGAGTAACTACCAAAGCACACTGTCACATGAAAGACGCAAGGCATTAAAAAAACAATTACTATAATACAAGTTCTCACACATTCTCACAGGCTGTTCCCTGTTTGCTGTTTTGAGTGCCACTATTGATCTCCATTATGAGGGTGGACACAGATAGGCGAGAGGTTGGGAACTAAGGATGGATACTTTTCTTAGCTCCTCATGATGGACTCGACCATAGGTCTGTAACTTCCAGAGTCGAGTGTTGTATCCACTATACCGTCATGGTCTCCCGAGAAGCAAAATGTGTACTTTAAATAATTCACTCATATTCATGTAACGTACTCAGATGCTAAGAATACAACTGTTCTTCAACACTGTCATAGAGTAGAAGATATTCTGTAACATTCTTAAATAAAACTCACACACAAACACACACACACACACACACACACACACACCCACACACACACACACACACACACACACACACACACACACACACACACACACACACACACACACACACACACACACACACATCTCCAACTCTCAGAGAATAGATTTTTTTGGGGTAAAGTGCTCAAAGCCAACAATACTCTTAGAGGTAAAACTGTTTTGTTTGATTGTATAACAACACAGATTCAGTGAAGAAAAAATATTTACGAATTTACAGCCTAAAGCTGATAAGCTAAACTAAGTGCTAGCATATTTCTTATATGACATGGGTAAAGTCTTTGACCAGTTTTAATAGTATGGTAATTTCTGATTTTAGCACTCTTTACATAATATAAGATCTCGTAATGAAAAGTAACTACAGGGTGCTCTAGGATTACTCAGATCTACAAGCAAGTCACCTAACTTAACATAATTTATCCCAACTATGATAACCTACCCTAATTTCACCTAACCTAAGCATTTGCGGAATTATATAAGGGTACGTGGAGTTCTTAGGGTTACTCATCTTTCCAAGATTTAAATGAGGCAGTAAGGTAAGCAATCAATCTCAGGTGAATTCTTTCAAGACAAAAGTAAGACCTGTCACAATATTCACTGGGTTTGGAATTACTGATTCTATCATCCCTATATTAAATTAGAAAACATTTTGTAAAATAACACCCCTAATAGGTAAGGCAATGCCAGTTAACATGTTTTTGGACAATAGAATATTTTGTAACCGTCTTTTAAAGCATACAAATTCCTGAGTATTTTTTTTGTTAACTTGTTCTA
>JAXCGZ010004505.1:0-27500 GCA_037179515.1 Halocaridina rubra
CTTAACAGCAATACGTGGCAGTACCTGCAGTTATGGTGCAAATGAAAGGAATGAGCAACAACGAATTTTACCGACTAGCACCCAGTGCCTGAGAGTACAAACAAGTACAGTATAGCGGTCGTGCCTGCGTATGAGCGCGTATATGGCAGTACCCACAAATAAAATGTCGTAAGTAATACGAACAAGTACAGTATCGCGGTCGTGCCTGCGTATGAGCGCGTATATGGCAGTACCCACAAATAAAATGTCGTAAGTAAAATTCTGGAGTGTTACCAAAAGGGCACAGATCCTATGCAAAATACACCAACGATAAGCTAACAGCTTACTAGGCAGCCAGATTACACATTTCTACTAGTAATGAGAAAATTTATTTTCATGTGACAACTCAGACACATGAAAGGCTTTGCCTAGGCTCGGTAAATGACACCAAAGTTTTTCTTCCAATCTATGAGCAGTCAATGCTTGAATATAAAACACAATTATAAGCAAAAATACTTAATATGCTTTCTCCCAATTCCTAAATCCTAAGGATATATAAACAATTCCTAACAAGTATCACCCTTTAACGGATATATAAAACACGAATGCTTTAAAACTCAATCTTATCACGCAAATAAATGAAATTTTATATAACACGTCTTCTCGTCATGCAAAATTTCTAAAGTCTGTTACCACATAATCTCATGTAGATTTCCTGAAATATTGTTTACCACATGGGAAGCAAGAAAATATTAGTTACCATAATTAATATTGAAAATAAAGAAAAATTTCTTATCCGCAACGTTTCTAGTGCAAAAATTTTCGTGTGCAGCCTAAGATTCATTCATTTCAATAATCGAGCCAATGGTAATCGGGTTTCAGGTGCAATGTTAAAAAGCAAAATAAAAATAAATTTATAAAATCAGTCTGTCTGTTCGGGTCCCTGTTCGGGCGCCAATCTTGTGGGGGTTTAATGATGCTAGAGTGTTGTTAAGATTCTGTTTTACTAAGGGGACTCAAAGTACCGAGCTCGGTTAAGAGCTCACAAACAGACAGGACAGATATTTGTACTTGAACACCCCATCTCTATTACCATTAGTCGGTTAAATGAAACTCAGAATTCAACTTTCTTTTAATTTTGGAAATGCAATGACATTAAAAGAATTGAATTAAATTTTATGAAATGCTGCATCGAATCCCGGAGGTGGTGAGTACGATTTCGTTTCCCGGCACCACGGACGTATGCCAAGACTTTGGCCTCAACTCGATGATTACCTCTGTCACACAGGCAGAGTAGAATACAGGACACTGCAATTTCAGAAACAGAAATGACACACTGTTTATAATGGGAAACTGAAAGCATGAGCACACATATAATGAGTTTCCAATGTCATTCTACTGGATGAATATATATTGGTTATTCACAGCTAACCAGAAATATTTATGCTACCATAATAGCATACAAAACCATTAATTCTTTACTGTTTTTTTTAAAGGAAAACAATATATTCACAATAAATGAAAATTAAGCAAGACAAATACAGTACTGTATGTATTCCTTAAATTGTGGGCGACCACAAAAGTTGCAATGCTTATTACTGATTAACAATTAATATGGTAACACTCTATTTAGGATAAAGGAAGAATGTACGAGATAAATACAGTATTCATTCACTTTTAGTTATCAAGAACTTTGCAATGAAAAAAAAGGGTGCAAAACCACCTTTTGAGGTATTTGCAACTTATAACTCAAAACACTTTATCCCCAACATATGAAGAATTAGCAAGATAAATACGGTATGCATTCATTAAATTGTGGTTAACAAGAAATATTTGCAAAGCCAACTGGGAAAAATTACCTTTTAAATATTTGCATTTTGTTTAGCAAATAGCTTTATTGACGAGTTTTTGACGTAAAACACTTTATTTACGATGATAGAAAGGGGTGAAATGAAATTAGAATTTATTAGGAAAAGAGATAGATTTTTACGGGCTCATAACCAGTCTTCAGAGGATGAGATTTTCGTTTATCACATTCAGTGAAAAGAAACTTCTCAGCAATATATATCAGCTGTAATTTACAGGTTAAGGAATTAACTTTGGCATGTGAGATTCCGGTTTGGTAATCTACAAAATTTCGTGTGTATTGGAATGAAATCTGAGAATGAAAATCCATAAGATTTATCCAGTAACGAATGTAACATTCTCGAAAATAAACCAATTTGCTTGACCCACGAGCTTTACCATACACTATCCCTCACCTTGTTGTGCTAGATGAATTCCTGTGAAGATGCCACGTAATTAAGATTTGAAATAAACTTAGACTGCCCAGGCGAGATGTTGCCTCCGGGCAGTCTCGGCGCCAAAAAAGGACGTCTCATTGTCCCTCCTGGTGAGTTCATCTGTAGGATACATTTCTAGAGCAGTAATTGGCTCTGATATCATTTTAAGGACTATTTTAGTGGTGGTCCCTGGCAGGCAATTATAGCAGAGATGCAAGGGAGAGACAGTATTTTTAGGTGCAACAAGTGGAAGCAAATAAAATAAAACGAGAATAATAATGAAAAGTTAGGTTACTGGTTTTTATATCTCATAATTTTCTTGGCTCGTAGCAGACAGAAAAATAGGAGCAGCCTTTATATCGGGGCTATACTTCTACACGTACAAGAAGAATAAATAAGGTATATTTAAAATTAGCTATAAGCTAAAATACAAATTGCAAATAATCATAATCTTCAAAAGTCAAGAAGTGGGAATTATTTTTTTAGTTAGAAAATAACAGTTATGTTACTAATTTATTTAATAAGGCATCTAACAGCCTCTGGTGACTTTGAGCGAAACACTCTGTCACAGTAAGTAATACTGTATATGGTACTGTAGTGTACTTTTACTATTTTTGTGTAGTAGATTGCACAAGTAAAGGTAAGCAGTACTGGCAAGTGTAGGATTACTATTTTTATTTCTTAGACTGTCGAACCAGGTTCGATTTTAGGCGTTTTCCGATTTCTGTCGAAACCCTGACATAAAATGGGGACTCCCTATATATATATATATATATATATATGTATATATATATATATATATATATATATATATATATATATATATATATATATATATATATATATATATATATATATATATATATATATATACACACAGTGTTGCCTCACTTATCGCGGTAGTTCGGTTCCGGGACCCGGCGCGAACCAGGAAATCCGTGAAGTAGGATCCGCCTATATGTACATAGATATTTTAATATATTTTTACGTTTACACTGTATAAACTGTCCCTGTACTGTTAACACCCCACCCTTTACTTCATAGATAACAGCATGCAAGCGTAAATTTATATGAAAGTGATAGGAAAACTTACCGTGAATGTGATGATGACGTGACATACATACTCATTTACAATTATTTTTTCGTTTATGTACTGTATAAACCCTCCCTGCACTGTTAAAAAAAACACCCTTAACATTATAGATAACAGCAAGCAACGTAAATTTTTATAAAAGTGATAGGAAAACTTACCCTGAAGGTGATGATGACGTGACATACATACTCATTTACAATTATTTTTTCGTTTACGTACTGTATAAACCCTCCCTCCACTGTTAAAAAAACACCCTTTACATTATAAATAACAGCAAGCAACGTAAATTTTTATGAAAGTGATAGATAAAATTACAGTGAATGAGGTGATAATGTCGTGACATACATACTCTTTTACAATTATTTTTTCGTTTACGTACTGTATAAACCCTCCCTGCACTGTTAAAAAAACACCCTTTACATTATAAATATGTAACAGCCAGCAACGTAAATTTTTATGAAAGTGATAGATAAAATTACGGTGAATGAGGTGATAATGACGTGACATACATACTCATTTACAATTATTTTTTTGTTTACGTTCTGTATAAACCCTCCCTGCACTGTTAAAAAAACACCCTTTACATTATAAATAACAGCAAGCAACGTAAATTATTATGAAAGTGATAGATAAAATTACGATGAATAAGGTGATGATGACGTGACACACATACTCATTTACAATTATTTTTTCGTTTACGAACTGTATAAACCCTCCCTGCACTGTTAAAAAAAACACCCTTTACATTATAAATAACAGCACGCAACGTAAATTTTTATGAAAGTGATAGATAAAATTACGGTGAATGAGGTGATGATGACGTGACATACATTTGTACATGATAGGTAAACTTACCGTGAATGAGGTGATGATCATCATTTCGACCCTGGAGGAAATTATTTTGCAGCCAATAAAAGCTCTACGGCTGCTTTTTGGGGGAGAAGAACATGGTAATGGGGAGTTGTTGGAACATGGCATGGTAAGGAGTCATGGCATCGTCGAGAAAATTACAGAAGGTCACTGAACGAACCATATTTTCGTCATGTTCCTGCGAGAGTTGTTGGAGTGCTTTGTAACGTTCATACATGGCTGCCAAACGTTCGAGTGTAAGGCCAGGTTCTTCAGTTGGTTCGTGCGATTCCTCAAGTTCTTCCTCTTCTTCGCTCGCTGATTTCGTCATTTCATCCAAGTCTTCATCACTCAAAGGCTGCGAGTGGCAGTTCGTTCACATCTTCAGGAGTCATATCTTTAAAGCCTTCTCCTCCTAGCAATGCAGCCAACTTCACAGCTTTCGCAGCTGCCGCCTTCTGCACCTCGACAGGAGCAAATCCCTTGTAGTCGTGGATGATTTCAGGCCACAATTTCTTCCAGCTGGCATTGATTGTGGCCGACTTCATCTCTTTGATTGCTTTCTGAATATTTTTTAGGCATGTGGCAATCGTGTAATTACGCCAGTAAGTCTTCAATGAGAAGTCTTTGTCCGAATCCATGGAATCAACTAGGTTCGCCAGGGCATTTCGTGTGTAGAGGGCCTTGAACGCACGAATAACGCCTTGATCCATAGGCTGAATCAGTGACGTCGTATTCGGTGGCAGGAACTCAACTTGAACACCGTCATATTGGAGCTTGGTTGCGTGGCCACCAGCATTATCTATCAAAAGAAGGACTTTAAATTCAAGGCCTTTTTCCATAAGATAAAGTTTTACCTGAGGGATAAAGTATTGGTGAAACCAGTCCAATTCGAGGCTTTTCGTGATCCAGGCCTTGGGGTTATGCATCCAATACACTGGCAGCAGATTCTTATTCTTTTTCTTCAAAGCCCTAGGGTTCTTTGACTTGTAGATAAGCCTGGGCTTTAACGTGAAGCCCGCAGCATTCCCACACATGATGAGGGTAATGCGATCTTTGTGCGCTTTAAATCCCGGGGCTTTAGCTTCTTCCTTGAAGAGAAAAGTGCGAGATGGCGTTCTCTTCCAAAATAACCCAGTCTCATCCATGTTGAAGACTTGCTCAGGAACATATTCCCCTTCGGCGATAATTTTCTTGAAGTCATTCTTGACATAATTTTCTGCGGCAGCTGTATCTGCAGAGGCAGCCTCGCCATAAACTGAAACGCTCTTTAGGCCATAGCGTTTTTGAAATTTGAAGAACCATCCCCTGCTAGCAACGAACGGTTGTATCCTCGATGGAGAATCGCTGGAGGGTCCTGGTTGTGGGTCGTCGATATCTTCTTCTCTCCCCTCCTCTCCACGGTCGTCACTGTCGTCATCGGGTTCATTTGCAGCGAATGTCTCGTACAGCTTCTTCGCCTTTGTTTGTATGATATTGGTGTCTAAGCTGATGTTTTTCTTTCTGCAATCAGCAATCCACAGGGCCAAAGCAGCTTCCATGCGCACTACTGCCTTATTGCGGGGTGATACGAGCCTTTTCGCCGATTTATTAAAAGAAATGCTCGCTGTTTTCCTGATCTTTGCCTCGTCCTTTTTTATGTAACGCACAGTATATTCATTGAGGCCAAAATAGCGGCCGACATCCACAAACCTTTTTCCTTCTTTCAACATATCTAAGAGTTTCACTTTATCTACAATGGTTAACATTTTCCTTTGCCGCTTAGGCTCACTACAAAAAGCCTTAGAAGATGAAGGATGCTTGGGAGGCATTGCAAAGGTTAAAATATGCGAGTAAAAAAAATCACAAGCAAAGCGTATTAGTAAGCACAACGAGAACGGCGCACACGAGAGTTAGACTGAGTGAGTGAGGCGGCACATTGGAAATTGGAGGGAAAAACAAACTGCAATGAAAAAGCCAATCAGACCCCATGATACAGAAAATATTGAAAAACAATTCTGTGATTCGTTGTCTCCCGACCTTTCAGCCAATAGCATTCGATGAACTATCTCACGTAGGTGAGAGCCTTTTCGTTTCCGAAACGTTGATAGCGGTATCGTATTTTACATGGTGAAATACTGTTAGTACTTTATATTTTTTATTATTTTTTACTGTTTTATTATGCTTAGGCTAGTAAATACTTGTTTTATCAATAAAATAATGAAAATTTTAATATTCACTAGGTCACGTGGGTGAGAGCCTTGTCGTTTTCCGAAACGTTGATAGTGGTATCGTATTTTACATGGTGAAAGTACTTTTAGTACTTTATGTTTTCATTATTATTTTTTACTGTTTTATTATTCTTAGGCTAGGAAATACTTGTTTTATCAATAAAGTAATGAAAATTTTAATATTCACTAGGTCACGTAGGTGAGAGCCTTTGCATTTTCCGAAACACTGATACCGGTATCGTATTTTACGTGGTGCAATACTGTTTACTATTTTTTACTGTTTTATTATTCTTAGGCTAAGAAATACGTTTTTTTATCAATAAAATCATGAAACTACTGGAAATATAAATATATGCTAGCTCACGTAGCTGCGACCCCAATACATTGTATGCTATCGGACACTGTTTCGCATGATGCAATACCCTGTACTGTGAGTTATACTGTATGTACGTATATCTAAATTTATATTTTTTACTATTTTTTTACTGTTTTATTATTCGTAGGCTGGGAAATCATTTTTTTTTTATCAATTAAATAATGAAAATTTTTTTTTCAATAAAAAAAATGAAAATACTGAAATTTTTTTTTTTCAATATTTTAATATTTTTGCGTATACCCATAAAATAAAATAATAATTTATAAAAAAAAAAACACGATAGAGTGAGAACGCGAACCAAGAAGCGCGAATAACCGGGGTAACACTGTATATATATACAGTGTTACCCCGGTTATTCGTGCTTCTTGATTCACGTTCTCACTCTATCGCGGTTATTTTTTGGCCAAATTATTATTTTATTTTATGGGTATACGCAAAAATATTAAAATATGAAAAATTTTTTTTTTGAGTATTTTCATTTTTTTATTGAATTTACATTGCGTGCTGTTATTTATAATGTAAAGGGTGTTTTTTTAACAGTGCAGGGGAGGTTTATACAGTTCGTAAACGAAAAAATAATTGCAAATGAGTATGTGTGTCACGTCATCATCACCTCATTCATCGTAATTTTATCTATCACTTTCATAAAAATTTACGTTGCTTGCTGTTATTTATAATGTAAAGGGTGTCTTTTTAACAGTGCAAGGAGGGTTTATACAGTACGTAAACGAAAAAATAATTGTAAATGAGTATGTATGTCACGTCATTATCACCTCATTCACCGTAATTTTATCTATCACTTTCATAAAAATTTACGTTGCTTGCTGTTATTTAGAATGTGAAGGGTGTTTTATTTAACAGTGCAGGGAGGGTTTATACAGTACGTAAACGAAAAGATAATTGTAAATGAGTATGTATGTCGCGTCATTATCACCTCATTCACCGTAATTTTATCTATCACTTTCATAAAAATTTACGTTGCTTGCTGTTATTTATAATGTAAAGGGTGTTTTTTTTAGCAGTGTAGGGAGGGTTTATACAGTACGTAAACGAAAAAAATAATTGTAAATGAGTATGTATGTCACGTCATTATCACCTCATTCACCGTAATTTTATCTATCACTTTCATAAAAATTTACTTTGCTTGCTGTTATTTATAATGTAAATGGTGTTTTTCTAACAGTGCAGGGAGGGTTTATACGGTACGTAAACGAAAAAGTAATTGTAAATGAGTATGTATGTCACGTCATCATCACATTCACGGTAAGTTTTCCTATCACTTTCATAAAAATTTACGTTGCTTGCTGTTGTCTATAATGTTAAGGGTGTTTTTTTTAACAGTGCAGGGAGGGTTTATACAGTATGTAAACGAAAAAATAATTGTAAATGACTATGTATGTCACGTCATTATCACCTCATTCACCGTAATTTTATCTATCACTTTCATAAAAATTTACGTTGCTTGCTGTTATTTGTATTGTAAAGGGTGTTTTTTAACAGTGCAGGGAGGGTTTATACAGTGTAAGCGTAAAAATATATTAAAATATCTATGTACATATAGGCGGATCGTACTTCGCGGATTTCCTGGTTCGCGCCGGGTCCCGGAACCGAACTACCGCGATAAGTGAGGCAACACTGTATATATATATATATATATATATATATATATATATATATATATATATATATATATATATATATATATATATATATATATATATATATATATATATATATATATATATATATACACTCAGGTTGCTTTTTACGCGTTTTTAAAACACGCGAAATTGGAATAACGCCCCCAAAAAATAATAGTAAAACAATGCGAACTACACGAATATCGCCCGCGCAAAATATTCGAAAAAATTATTTCATTTTAGTAAATGGGCAACTGCCTTGGAGGCACTTTCCCACCTTGCTGCCATGAGCATATGTTTACATGGGAATTAAGGGGACACCCTGGGTTTGGAGGGGGTGAAAAAGATGATTTTCTGTCTTACTAATTTCTAGCAACTTTAACATGTGCTAGTGCCAGGTGTAAAAGGAAAGGGCTCTATCTAAACTATAATCAGAAAAAAATTCCCCTTTTATGTAAGTATTCATAGTAAAATAATGTCATAAATGATGTTTTGATATCCTTTCGTTTCGTTACATTTTACATCAATTTGACTTAGGTAATCAGCGTGTCTATACGATAACTTCGTCACTAGGGATGAAAGCAATTGTTGGAAGAGGGGTATGAGATGTTGTGGTGAGCTCATCTGATTCAGTCGCCCTTTAAGGGTACACCCTGGGTTGGGAGGGGGGAAGGGGTGAAGAGGACGTTTTTCTGTTTTACTCATTTCTGGCAACTTTAACGTGTGCTGGCGCCAGATGTAAAAGGAAAGGACTCTATCTAAGCTATAAACAGCAAAAAATTGCCCTTCATGTAAGTATTCTTAGTAAAATAATGTCATAAATGACGATGTTGTGATATCCTTTCGTTGTGTTGCATTTTGCATCAATTTGACGTAGATAATCAGCGTTTCTATACAATAACTTCGTCACTAGGGATGGAAGTGAGTGTAGGAGAGTGGTACGAGGTGTTGTAGTGAGCTCATCTGATTCAGTCGCCCTTTAAGTGAAAAATATCTATGCCCATTATCATTGTTTCTTATAGAAAATAACTCGTTACATTATGTGATTTTTACATTACATGTCACTTCTGAGAACCTATCTTCACGTTATTCCAAATACTGGGTGTATATATATATATATATATATATATATATATATATATATATATATATATATATATATATATATATATATATATATATATATATATATATATATATATATATATACAGTGATCCTTCGCTCTATCGCGATTCTTCTCTCGCGAATTCACTATATCGCGATTTTTTTTTTTTTGGTGGGTATATGCAAAAATATTAAAATATAAAAAAAATAAAATTTTCAGTATTTTTATTATTTTTTTTTTTAAATTCATTTTATTGATAAAAAAATGTATTTCCCAGCCTACGAATAATAAAACAGTAAGAAATAGTAAAAAAAACATAAATTTCAACATGTAACTCTGCACCATAGAAGGTACAATACCGGTATCAGCGTTTCGGAAAACGCAAAGGGTAGCACCTACGTGAGTTAGCATATATTAATATTTCCAGTAGTTTCATGATTATATTGATAAAAGACATATTTCTTAGCCTAAGAATAATAAAACTGTAAAAAATAGTAAAAAACATAAATACTAACAGTATTGCACCATGTAAAATACGATACCAGTATCAGCGTTTCGGAAAACGAAAAGGGTTGCACCTACGTGAGCTAGTACATATTGAAATTTTCATTATTTTATTGATAAAACAAGTATTTCGTAGCCTAAGAGTAATAAAACAGTAAAAAATAGTAGAAACATAAATTTAGATATATAACTCACAGTATTGCATCATGTGAAATACTCTCCGATAGCGTACAGTGTATTGGGGTTGCACCTACGTGAGCTAGCATATATTAAAATTTCCAGTAGTTTCATGATTTTATTTATAAAAAAATTTATTTCTTAGCCTAAGAATAATAAAACAGTAAAAAATAGTAAAAAACATAAATACTAACAGTATTGCACCATGTAAATTACGATACCGGTATCAGCGTTTTGGACAAAGGCTCGCACCTACATGAGATAGTTCTTGGAATGCTATTGGCTGAAAGAGTGAGAGACGACAAATCACAGAATTGTTTTTCTGTATGTTCTGTATCATGAGGTCTGATTGGCTTTCTCATTGAAGTTAGGTTCTCACGTTTTGCTTGTGATTTTTTTACTCGCGTATGTCAACCTTTGCAATGCCTCCCAAGCATCCTTCATCTTCTAAGGCTTCTGGTAGTGAGCCTAAGCAGCAAAGGAAGATGTTAACCATAACAGATAAGGTGAAACTCTTAGATATGCTGAAAGAAGGAAAAAAGTTTACTGATATCGGCCGCTATTTTGGCCTCAATGAATAACAGCCGTAAAGCTGTTATTGGCTGCGGAATAATTTCCTCTGGAGTCTACAAACGTCAATACCACCTCATTCACGGTAAGTTTACCTATCACGTACATATAAATTTACGTTGCATGCTGTTATTTATAAAGTAAAGGGTGGTTTTTTAACAGTGCAGGGAGGGTTTATACAGTAAACGTAAAAATAATTGTAAAATACCTATGTACATGAGCGTGTCATGTCATTACCACCTCATTCACAGTAAGTTTATCTATCACTTTCATATAAATTTACGTTTGCATGCCGTTATTTATGAAGTAAAGGGTGGTTTGTTAACAGTACAGGGAGGGTTTATACAGTTTATACAGTGTAAACGTAATAAGAAATTAAAATATCTATGTAGGGTGATCCTACTTCGCGAAAATTCCTCTATCGCGCCAGGTCCCAGAACCTAACTTTTGCGATAAACAAAGGATCACTCTGTATATATATATATATATATATATATATATATATATATATATATATATATATATATATATATATATATATATATATATATATATATATATATATATATATATATATATATATATATATATATATATATATATATATATATATATATATATATATACATATACATATACATATACATATACATATACATATACATATACATATACATATACATATATATATATATATATATATATATATATATATATATATATATATATATATATATATATATATATATATATATATATATATATATATATATATATACACAGTGATCCTTCGCTGGATCGCGTTTCTTGGCTCGCGTTTTCTCTGTACCACGGGTGTTTTTTTGGCAGATTATTATTATTATTTTTTTGGGTATATGCAAAAATATTAAAATATTAATAACAAAAATTTTCAGTATTTTCATTTTTTTATTGAAAAAACATATTTCATTATAAAATTGAAAAAAAAAATTTATTTCCCAGTCTACGAATAATAAAACAGTAAAAAATAGTAAAAAACATAAATTTAGATATACGTATGTACAGTATAACTCAGTATTGCATCATGCGAAATAGTGTCCAATAACGTACAATGTATTGGGGTCGCAGCTATGTGAGCTAGCATATATATTTATATTTCCAGTAGTTTCATGATTTTATTGATAAATTTCGGACAAAGGCTCGTTCAGTCTAACACGCGTGTGCACCGTTCACGTTGTACTTATTAATACGTTTTGCTTGTGATTTTTTTACTCGCATATTTTAACCTTTGCAATGCAATTGTAAAATACCTATGTACATGAGTATGTCATATAAATTTACGCTTGCATGCTGATATTAATGAAGTAAAGGGTGGTTTCTTAACAGTACAGGGAGGTTGAAGCAAACGTGGTAGTAGCAAAAGAGTGGGGAAATAGAGTGGGGGGATGTAGAAGGGAAATGGTGAAGGTGGAAGAGTTGAAAAAGCCAGAAAAGAGACAGGAATATCAGGACAGGTTGAAAGTGGCATATGACAGGGTGAAAGAAAGAGAAGTTGGGAGTTAGAGGAGGAATGTGGGTTGATGAAAGAATGTTTTGTGGGACATGCAAGTGATGTGTGTGGAAAGAGGTTTGTTGGAGGTGGCATGAGGAGGGGCAGCGAGTGGTGGAATGAAGGAGTGTAAATGAAGGTGGAAGAGAAAAAAGGGCTTTTGAGGAATGGCTGCAGTGTAACAGTAGGGAGAAGTATGAAAGATATAGGGAGAAAAATGTGGAAACCAAGAGGAAGGTAGAGGAAGAGAAGAGGTTGGCAAATGTTAGGTGGAGACAGGATTTTAGTAGGTCATATGAGGAGAATAAAAAGAAGTTTTGGAAAGAAGTGAAGAGAGTAAGAAAGGATGGATTGAGGATGGAAGAGACAGTGAAAGATGTGATTGGACAGATGTTAAGAGGGAACGATGCAAGGAAAAGATGGGCAAAGTATTTTGAGTGCTTGATGAATGTTGAGGAAGATAGAGAGGCACTTATGGTGGCAGTGGGGGATGTTAAAGTGCCAGTAATGGGAGATGAAAATTAAAGAGAAATTACAAGAGAGGAGGGGAAAAGGGCATTGTATGAAGCGAAAGCAGGTAAAGCACCCGGAATGGATGGTGTGAGAGCGGAGATGTTGAAAGAAGGGGGTGTGACTGAATTGGAATGGTTAGTGAGAGTGTTTAATATATGCTTTATGTTGTCAGTGGTGCCAGTGGAATGGGTGATTGCTTGTATTGTGCCCCTATACAAAGGTAAGGGAGATGTGTATGAATGCAGTAATTTTAGGGGTATAAGTTTGTTGAGTGTGGTAGGAAAAGTGTATGGTAGGATACTGGTTAATAGGATTGGGGATAAGACAGAAAATGTGATCCCAGTGCGGAGTGGTTTTAGGAGAGGTAGAGGTTGTACAGATCAGATTTTTATAGTTAGGCAGTTATATGAGAAATATTTATCTAAGGGTAAGGATGTGTATTTTGTATTTTTGGATTTGATGAAAGTGTATGATAGAGTTGATAGAGAGGAAATGTGGAATGTTTTGAAGTTATATGGAATTAATGGTAAACTGTTGCATGCAGTGAAGAGTTTGTATGAGGGCAGTAGAGCTTGTGTTAGGGTAGGGAATGAAGTGAGTGACCGGTTTCCAGTGAGTGTGGGACTAAGACAGGGATGTGTGATGTCACCATGGCTGTTAAATTTGTATATTGATGGAGTCGTAAGAGAGGTGAATGAGCGAGTGCGTGGTTGAGGTTTGAGAATGGTAGGTGGGGATGACAACGAGTGGGAGCTGAATCAGTTGCTGTTTGCAGATGATACTGTGGTGGTAGCAGATTCAGAGGAGAAGCTGTGTCAGTTATTGTCAGAATTTGGAATGGTCTGTGAGAGAAGGAAGTTGCTAGTGAATGTGGGAAAGAGTAAGGTTATGACGTGTACACTTTATCTGGAACCCTGGCCACCATGCACGTCCCAGTGTAAGCCTGTTGCCAACGGCATAATAGAGTGCATTAATTTGTTTACTGTACAGTAAATCTGTATATCTTTTATACTGTACTCTATTTGCATGTAAATATAAATAACTATAGGTCTTTCTGCTTTGTTATGTACTTATAAAATATGTTTTACTTATCTTATAACTTGGGTATAGTTTGTCTGGCCACCATACACATCCCAGTGTAAGCATGTTGTCAACGGCATAATAGAGTGCATTAATTTGTTTACTGTACAATAAATCTATATCTTTTATACTGTACACTATTTGCATGTTAATATAAATAACTACAGGTCTTTTTGCGTTGTTATGTACTTACAAAATATGTTTTACTTATCTTATATCTTTGGTGTAGTGTGTCTGGCCACCATGCACGTCCCAGTGTAAGCCTGTTGCCAACGGCATAATAGAGTACATTAATTTGTTTACTGTACAGTAAATCTGTATATCTATTATACTGTACACTATTTGACTGTTAATGTAAATAACTACAGGTCTTTCTGCTTTGTTATGTACGTATAAAATATGTTTTACTTATCTTATATCTTTGGTATAGTGTGTCTATGGACGGTTGTTGAACTAGCTATGCCCTTTATCAGTGTTCTCTATGGAAAATTACTGTTTTATTCACGTGATTTTCCATTTACCCATGACTTCTGAGACCCTATCTCCGCGTTATTCTGAGAACTAGGTGTATATATACCGTACACAGTGGAGACTTGTTTCACAAACTCCCCCACAAACAAATTGCCCCACTAACTCTGTTTATGAAAAAAATTTGCTTTGCACCCCGAAGAAACCCTCGAGTCTTGAACACGCATACATATGCACATCTGGTCAGGCAACCACATTCCCGCTTGCCTAGGTGACCGTGTGGTTGCTCTCAGTTTTGCATTGGTGCCCATCCTTTGTAGTTCATTCGCGCTCTGTTTATAGTTTGTTCGTATTCTTTTTTTGTATTTTTCCATTGTTTTGCCTTTTCTTTAAGCTAACCCTCATTATGGCTCCTAAGAAAGTGAAGTGCGTTAGTGACAGTGGTAATATACACCCTAGACGCATAACAGTGGTAATGAAGAAAGAAATCATTTCTAAGCATGAAAACGGTGTTTGTGTCTCAGATTTCGCCATGCAGTATAACATGGCGAAATTGACTATCTGTACTATATTAGAAGAATAGGTCACAGTTGATAGAGGAGGTAGAAAAGTTATTGTTGGTGTGAGTAAATGAAAAATAGCTGGCTGGAAATAGTGTTAGTGAGGCCATATTATCTGCTAAGGCTTTATAAATACAGTGATCCCTCGTTTATCGCAGGGGTTAAGTTCCGGGACCGACCGCAATAGGTGAATTTCTTCGAAGTAGGATTACCCTATATGAACATAGGTATTTTACATTTATTTTTACGTTTACTGTATAAACCCTCCCTGTACTGTTAAAAAACCACCCTTTACTTTATTAATAACAGCGTGCAAGCATAAATTTAAATTTTTTTGTATATGAAAGTGATAGGTAAACTTATTTGAAAGAACCATATACTCATCATGTTCTTGTGAGAGTTGTTGTAGTGCTGTCACATGTTCATACAGGGCTGCCAGACGTTCGAGTGTAAGGCCAGGGTCTTTGATTTCCCCGTGGCTCAGTTACGACATGAATTGAATATACAGTACCTAGGAAAAATCTAGATCATTATGAAAAATATTGAAGTGGAAAGGCCAAGTATCCTATCATTGATATTTTGAAATATAATAGTACTATGTACTGTACAAACTGGTCTCAATTCATGTCAGTGTTCAGAAACCAATTGTGTTCCTTCTCCTATTATGGAGGTGGATGGCATTGAAAACTCAAAATGACACTAGTGCTCCCCCAGTAGAGGAAATCTCTCAAATCACACGTTAAAGGAGATATGCAGAAACCGCTTGAATTAAAGAGGAGTCTTTGAGGCAAAGGAAACGATACTGATGCTCCCCCAGTAGAGGAAATCTCTTAAATCACACGTTAAAGAAGATATGCAGAAGCCGCTTGAATTAATGAGGAGTCTGTTGAGGCAAAGGAAACGATACTGATGCTCCCCCAGTAGAGGAAGTCTTGTCAATCAACACTGATGGTGGCGGTGAGGATGAGGATACAAACGTTTTGTCACGCTTCCGTATCAACTGATGCACCCTCGCACGCTATTTACCTGACGATATTATATAGAAAATTTGTATGCTGTTTGTTCTTAATGCTTTTTTTCAATTTTCTCTATAGTATTCAATCGCATTAAGCGGTAGAAGAGGAGGAGGATGCGGGAAAATAAACCTTTATCAGCAAACGTTTTGCTACTTTCGTATCAGCTGATGCACCCTCACACGCTATTTCCCTGATAATATTATATTGAAAATATGTTTGCTTTTTGTTCTTAATTCTTTTTTCAATTTTCTTCATAATATCCGATCGCATTAAGCGGTAGAAAAGGAGGAGGATGGCGGAAAGGTGCCTCCGAGGCGGTCGATTTTTTGCTAAAATTAAATTTTTTTTCCAAATTTTTTTGCGTGGGCATTATTCGCGAATTTGGCATTTTTTTACTATTATTTTTTGTAGGGCGTTATTGCAATTTCATATATATATATATATATATATATATATATATATATATATATATATATATATATATATATATATATATATATATATATATATATATATATATATATATATATATATATATACACACCTAGTTCTCAGAATAACGCCTAGATAGGTTCTCAGAAGTGTCGGGTAAATGGAAAATCGCGTGAAAAAACGAGTCATTTTCCATAGGAAACAATGATAAAGGGCATAGATACGTTCCAAACCTTACATAGACACACCATGCCAAAGATATAAGATAAGTAAAAAACATATTTTATTACTACATAGCAAAACAGAAAGCCTTGTATCTATTGTTAAGAGTATGCAAAAGATATTCATATTCACTTTACAGCTAGAAATTAACATACATTACTGTACTGTACTCTATTATGCAGTGGGCAACAGTCATACAGTACACTGGGACATGCATGGTGGCCGTGAGCAAGTAACTTATGTGGTAGAAGAGGAGGAGGATGCAGGAGAACGAACCTCTTATCTGCAAATGTAAACAAAGATAAAATAAAAATTATAAATAACCAAAGCAAGACTAAAAAACGAAAAATAAGATTAATTATGCAATCCCTAAATCTACCATATGACAGATTAAAAAAACTTAATCTACATTCTCTAGAGAGGCGCAGAGTTAGGGGGATATGATTGAGGTGTATAAATGGTTTAAAGGGATTAACAAGGGTGATATTAATAAAGTTTTAAAAATTCATTATCAAACCAGAACTCGTAATGGGTAATGGATTTAAGCTTGATAAATTTAGGTTCAGAAGGGAAATTGGTGAAAATTGGCTTGGTAATACCGTAGAGTAGCTGATGCATGGAGCAGGATTCCTAGTAGGATAATAAATGCCAATACCTTAGACACCTTCAAATGTAGATTAGATAGATATATGACAGAGGTAGGGTGAGTGTATATATAATGTATAATGATGATGATCTTTTCTTATCGTAATCATCTTTGCACTCGTGGAAGAAGCGTCCGCGGGTGCTTATTTACTATTAATTATTTATTTATTTATTTATTTTTTTTTGGGGGGGGCGTTATTCGCGAAATTCAAATTTTTTTACTATTATTTTTTGGGGGCGTTATTGCAGTTTCGCAGATAAAAAAAATCGCGCATGAAAGGAACAAGGTATATATATATATATATATATATATATATATATATATATATATATATATATATATATATATATATATATATATATATATATATATATATATATATATATATATATATATATATATATATATATATATATATATATATATATACAGTGTTGCCTCACTTATCGCGGTAGTTCGGTTCCGGGACCCGGCGCGAACCAGGAAATCCGCGAAGTAGGATCCGCCTATATGTACTTAGATATTTTAATATATTTTTAAGTTTGCACTATATAAACCCTCCCTGCACTGTTAAAAAACACCCTTTACATTATAAATAACTGCAAGCAACGTAAATTTTTATGAAAGTGATAGATAAAATTACGGTGAATGAGGTGATAATGACGTGACATACATACTCATTTACAATTATTTTTTCGTTTACGTACTGTATAAACCCTCCCTGCACTGTTAAAAAAACACCCTTTACATTATAAATAACAGCAAGCAACGTAAATTTTTATGAAAGTGATAGATAAAATTATGGTGAATGAAAAAAACAACAAACTTTATTTCCATTTCAATACAATGGGTATTCGTCAGCCAGGGCAAGCCCCAACCCCCCACTGTGGTGTCCAACCACAGCAGTTCCTGCCAGTAAACAGCTTAAACTCTCGGTCTTGGACGGGAACCGATCTTTCGACATCGTGAATGCGAAGCCAGCGCGTTACCACTGTACTAGCCAGCAGGCTGAGGTGATAATGACGTGACATACATACTCATTTACAATTATTTTTTCATTTACGTACTGTATAAACCCTCCCTGCTCTGTTAAAAAAACACCCTTTACATTATAAATAACAGCAAGCAACGTAAATTTTTATGAAAGGGATAGATAAAATTACGGTGAATGAGGTGATAATGACGTGACATACATACTCATATACAATTATTTTTTCGTTTACATACTGTATAAACCCTCCCTGCACTGTTAAAAAAACACCCTTTACATTATAAATAACAGCAAGCAACGTAAATTTTTATGAAAGTGATAGATAAAATTACGGTGAATGAGGTGATAATGACGTGACATACATACTCATTTACAATTATTTTTTCGTTTACGTACTGTATAAACCCTCCCTGCACTGTTAAAAAAACACCCTTTACATTATAAATAACAGCAAGCAACGTAAATTTTTATGAAAGTGATAGATAAAATTACGGTGAATGAGGTGATAATGACGTGACATACATACTCATTTACAATTATTTTTTCATTTACGTACTGTATAAACCCTCCCAGCACTGTTAAAAAAACACCCTTTACATTATAAATAACAGCAAGCAACGTAAAATTTTATGAAAGTGATAGATAAAATTACGGTGAATGAGGTGATAATGACGTGACATACATACTCATTTACAATTATTTTTTCGTTTACGTACTGTATAAACCCTCCCTGCACTGTTAAAAAAACACCCTTTACATTATAAATAACAGCAAGCAACGTAAATTTTTATGAAAGTGATAGATAAAATTACGATGAAAGAGGTGATGATGACGTGACACACATACTCATTTACAATTATTTTTTCGTTTACGAACTGTATAAACCCTCCCAGCACTGTTAAAAAAGCACCCTTTACATTATAAATAACAGCAAGCAACGTAAATTTTTATGAAAGTGATAGATAAATTTACGGTGAATGAGGTGATAATGACAATTTTTGTTTACTAACTGTATAAACCCTCCCTGCACTGTTAAAAAAACACCTTTTACATTATAAATAACAGCACGCAACGTAAATTTCAATAAAAAAATGATGCGTATACCCATAAAATAAAATAATAATTTATAAAAAAAAAAACCCGTGATAGAGTGAGAACGCGAACCAAGAAGCGCGAATAACCGAGGTAACACTGTATATATATATATATATATATATATATATATATATATATATATATATATATATATATATATATACAGTGTTACCCCAGTTATTCGCGCTTCTTGGTTCGATTTCTCACTCTATCACGTTTTTTTTTTTGATAAATTATTATTTTATTTCATGGGTATATGCAAAAATATTAAAATATTAAAAAAAAGACCCTCAGTATTTTCATTTTTTTTTTATTGAAAAAACATATTTCATTATCTAATTGATGAAAAAAAATTATTTCCCAGCCTACGAATAATAAAACAGTAAAAAATAGTAAAAAACATAAATGTAGATAGATAGATACGTTTATTGACCACCTCTTTTGAAAAGTGCAGTATATTCTTTACAAAAGGCATATTAGGTCCAAATTACAGTGAAAAATACAATAGCTTTTGTACAATCATCAAATAAGTAGATAAATTTTAAATTAATATACATTGTACTAATAACTGAATGATATACGTACGTACAGTATAGCTCACAGTATTGCATCATACGAAATAGCGTTCGATAGCGTACAATGTATTGGGGTTGCAGCTACATGAGCTAGCATATATGTTTATATTTCCAGTAGTTTCATGATTTTATTGATAAAAAAAAAGTATTTATTAGCCTAAGAATAATAAAATATTAAAAAATAGTAAAAAGCATAAATACTAACAGTATTGCAACATGTAAAATACGATACCGCTATCAGCGTTTTGGACAAAGACTCGTTCAGTCTAACTCACGTTTTGCTTGTGTTCGATAGCGTACAATGTATTGGGATCGAAGCTACGTGAGCTAGCATATATATTTCCAGTAGTTTCATGATTTTATTGATAAAAAAAAATGTATTTCTTAGCCTAAGAATAATATAACAGTAAAAAATAGTAAAAAACATAAATACTAACAGTATTGCAACGTGTAAAATACGATACCGCTATCAGCGTTTCGGACAAAGGCTGGCTAGTACAGTGGTAACGCGCTGGCTTCGCATTCATGAGGTCGAAAGATCGGTTCCCGTCCAAGACCGAGAGTTTAAGCTGTTTACTGGCAGGAACTGCTGTGGGTGGACACCACAGTGGGGGTTGGGGCTTACCCTGGCTGACGAATACCCATTGTATTGAAATGGAAATAAAGTATTATTATTATTATTATTATTATTATCCATTGTCTCGCCTCACTCGTGTGTGCCATTCATGTTGTGCTTAGTTGTGGCTAGTACAATGGTAAAGCGCTGGCTTCGCATTCACGAGGTCGAAAGATCGGTTCCCGTCCAAGACCGAGAGTTTAAGCTGTTTACTGGCAGGAACTGCTGTGGTTGGACACCACAGTTGGGGGTTGGGGCTTGCCCTGGCTGACGAATACCCATTGTATTGAAATGGAAATAAAGTTTGTTTGTTTGTTTATTATTATTAATATGTTTTGCTTGTGATTTTTTTATTCCCATATTTTAACCTTTGCACTGCCTCCCAAGCATCCTTCATCTTCTAAGGCTTCTTGTAGTGAGCCTAAGCGGCAAAGGAAAATGTTAACCATTGTAGATAAAGTGAAACTCTTAGATATGTTGAAAGAAGGAAAAAAGTTTGTGGATGTCGACCGCTATTTTACGTAAACGTAAAAATTATTGTAAAATATGGAACCTATTAATGTCAAGTCATCATCACACTTCATGGTAAGTTTTCCTATCACTTTCATAAAAAAATTACGTTGCTTGCTGTTATTTATAATGTAAAGGGTGTTTTTTTAACAGTACAGGGAGGGTTTATACAGTGTAAGCGTAAAAATACATTAAAATATCTATATACATATAGGCTGATCTCTACTCCGCGGATTTCCGGGTTCGTGCCGGGTCTCGGAACCGAACTACCGCGATAAGTGAGGCAACTGTATATATATATATATATATATATATATATATATATATATATATATATATATATATATATATATATATATATATATATATATATATATATATATATATGAATAATTTTTTTTTACCCCGACCGGGACTCGAACCTAGGACTTATAATTACTAAGTCAAAGCGCTACCAACTACACACCACACAAGGTATAAAAGGAATCCAACCTTATAGCTTATATCTGCTATACTTAGGGATGAACGCATTTTATCTGAATGCCACTATGTTCACATTACAGATTCCCCAACCTCACTCGTGGCTTCATTTTAGCATTTAATTCAATTCCTAATCTCATTTGGGTCATACAATAACCAAGCAAGCACATTACATATGTGAAAACATGAATCTTTTTTACCCCGACCGGGACTCGAACCTAGGACTTATAAGTACTAAGTCAAGGCGCTACCAACTACACACCACAGAAAGTATAAAAGGAATCCAACCTTATAGTTTATATCTGCTATACTTAGGGATGAACGCATTCTATCTGAATGCCACTATGTTCATATTACAGATTCCCCAACCTCACTCGTGGCTTCATTTTAGCATTTAATTCAATTCCCAATCTCATTTGGGTCATACAATAACCAAGCAAGCACATTACATATGTGAAAACATGAATCATTTTTCACCCCTACCGGGACTCGAACCTAGGACTTATAATTACTAAGTCAAGGCGCTACTAACTACACACCACAGAAGGTATAAAAGGAATCCGACCTTATAGCTTATATCTGCTATACTTAGGAATGAACGCATTCTATCTGAATGCCACTATGTTCATATTACAGATTCCCCAACCTCACTCGTGGCTTCACTTAGTAATTATAAGTCCTAGGTTCGAGTCCCGGTCAGGGTAAAAAATGATTCATGTTTTCACATATGTAATGTGCTTGCTTGGTTATTGTATGACCCAAATGAGATTGGGAATTGAATTAAATGCTAAAATGAAGCCACGAGTGAGGTTGGGGAATATGTAATATGAACATAGTGGCATTCAGATAGAATGCGTTCATCCCTAAGTATAGCAGATATAAGCTATAAGGTTGGATTCCTTTTATACCTTCTGTGGTGTGTCGTTGGTAGCGCTTTGACTTAGTAATTATAAGTCCTAGGTTCGAGTCCTGGTCGGGGTAAAAAATTATTCATGTTTTCACATATGTAATGTGCTTGATTGGTTATTGTATGACCCAAATGAGATTGGGAATTGAATTAAATGCTAAAATGAAGCTATCAGTGAGGTTGGGGAATCAGTAATATGAACATAGTGGCATTCAGATAGAATGCGTTCATCCCTAAGTATAGCAGATATAAGCTATAAGGTTGGATTCCTTTTATACTTTCTGTGGTGTGTAGTTGGTAGCGCCTTGACTTAGTAATTATAAGTCCTAGGTTCGAGTCCCGGTAGGGGTAAAAAATGATTCATGTTTTCACCTATATAATGTGCTTGCTTGGTTATTGTATGACCCAAATGAGATTGGGAATTGAATTGAATGCTAAAATGAAGCCACCAGTGAGGTTGGGGAATCTGTAATATGAACATAGTGGCATTCAGATAGAATGCGTTCATCCCTAAGTATAGCAGATATAAGCTATAAGGTTGGATTCCTTTTATACCTTCTGTGGTGTGTAGTTGGTAGCGCCTTGACTTTGTAATTATAAGTCCTAGGTTCGAGCCCCGGTCGGGGTAAAAAATGATTCATGTTTTCACATATGTAATGTGCTTGCTTGGTTTTATATATATATATATATAATATATATATATATATATATATATATATATATATATATATATATATATATATATATATATATATATATATATATATATATATATATATATATATATATATATATATATATATATATATATATATATATATATATATATATATATACACAGTGTTGCCCCAGTTATTCGCGCTTCCTGGTTCGCTTTCTCACTCTATCGCGTTTTTTTTTTGGATAAATTATTATTTTATTTCATGGGTATATGCAAAAATATTGAAATATTGAAAAAAAAAATTCTCAGTATTTTCATTTTTTTTTTTATTGAAAAAAACATATTCAATTATCTAATTGATAAAAAAAATTATTTCCCAGCCTACGAATAATAAAACAGTAAAAAATAGTAAAAAACATAAATGTAGATAGATAGATACGTTTATTGACCACCTCTTTTGAAAAGTACAGTATAATCTTTACAAAAGGAATATTTGGTCCAAATTACAGTGAATAAATGCAATAGATTTTGTACAATCATCAAATAAGTAAATGAATTTTAAATTAATATACATTGTACTAATAACTGAATGATATACGTACGTACAGTATAACTCACAGTATTGCATCATACGAAATAGCGTTCGATAGCGTAGAATGTATTGGGGTCGCAGCTACGTGAGCTAGCATATATATGTATGTTTCCAGTAGTTTCATGATTTTATTGATAAAAAAAAGTATTTATTAGCCTAAGAATAATAAAACAGTAAAAAATAGTAAAAAATATAAATACTAACTGTATTGCAACATGTAAAATACGATACCGCTATCAGCGTTTTGGACAAAGACTCGTTCAGTCTAACTCACGTTTTGCTTGTGTTCGATAGCATACAATGTATTGGGGTCGAAGCTACGTGAGCTAGCATATATATTTATATTTCCAGTAGTTTCATGATTTTATTGATAAAAAAAACGTATTTCTTAGCCTAAGAATAATATAACAGTAAAAAATAGTAAAAAACATAAATACTAACAGTATTGCAACATGTAGAATACGATACCGCTATCAGCGTTTCGGACAAAGGCTTCCACCATCTTCTATTGTCTCGCCTCACTCGTGTGCGCCATTCATGTTGTGCTTATTATTATTAATATGTTTTGCTTGTGATTTTTTTACTCACATATTTTAACCTTTGCAATATCTCCCAAGTATCCTTCATCTTCTAAGGCTTCTTGTAGTGAGCCTAAGTGGCAAAGGAAAATGTTAACCGTTGTAGATAAAGTGAAACTCTTAGATATGTTGAAAGAAGGAAAAAAGTTTGTGGATGTCGGCCGCCATTTTACGTAAACGTAAAAATTATTGTAAAATATGGAACCTATTAATGTCAAGTCATCATCACCTCATTCATGGTAAGTTTTCCTATCACTTTCATAAAAAAATTACGTTGCTTGCTGTTATTTATAATGTAAAGGGTGTTTTTTTAACAGTACAGGGAGGGTTTATACAGTGTAAACGTAAAAATACATTAAAATATCTATGTACATATAGGTTGATCTCTACTCCACGGATTTCCGGGTTCGTGCCGGGTCTCGGAACCGAGCTACCGCGATAAGTGAGGCAACACTGTATATATATATATATATATATATATATATATATATATATATATATATATATATATATATATATATATATATATATATATATATATATATATATATATATATATATATATATATATATATATATTATATATATTATATATATATATATATATATATATATATATATATATATATATATATATATATATATATATATATATATATATATATATATATATATATATATATATATATATATATATATATATATATATATATATATATATATATATATATATATATATATATATATACACCTAGTTTACTTTTTATGAGTGTTTTTAATGCGTGAAATTGGAATAACGCCATAAAAATAATATTAAAAAAATACAAAATTCGCAAATAACCCCCTTGCAAAAAAATTTTAAAAAACCAAATTCATTTTAGTAAATAATCGACCGCCTCGGAGGCACTCTTCCACCCTCCTCCTCCTCTTCTACAGGTTAATGCGATCGGATATTATGACGATAATAAAAAAAAGCATTAAGAACAAACAGCAAGCAAACTTTTGATATAATGTTGTTAGGGATACACTATAGCGTGTGAGGGTGCATCAGCTGATACAGAAGCGGCAAAACGTTTACAGATAGAGGTTCGTTCTCCCACATCCTCCTCCTCTTCTTCCGCTTAATGCGATTGAATATTATGAAGAGAATTGAAAAAATCATTAAGAACAAACAGCAAACAAACTTTCGATATAATATTGTCAAGGAAATAGTGTGTAGAGAATATATATTTCATTTAAGTTTCTCATGTACAGTACGATATGCGTTTTCTTTGTAACGAATTGTATAGTTTTCTTTTTATCTCAGCTGTTTACGTTATGATGAGTAAGACCTCCATGTTATTCTTCAATAAAGTTTCATGCAGCATGGTTGATATGTAAAGAAGATAGAATAATGTTGGTGGATAGAGGTTCGTTCTCCTACAACCTCCTCTTCTACCAATTAATGCGATCGAATATCATGAAGAGAATTGAAAAAAAGCATTAAGAACAAACAGGAAACAAACTTTTGATATAATATCGTCAGAGAAATAACGTGTAGAGAATATATGTACATTGAAAGCCCGCTGTATCGCGGTTCACCTTCCGCGAGTTCAGTGTATCGCAGTTTTTTTTGGAGAGCTTTTTTTTTTTTTCTGGGCATATGTAAGAATAATAGAATATTAAATTTTCAGTATTTTCAAACAGCAAAATATATATATATACACCTAGTTTCCTTTTTATCAGCGTTTTTAATGCGCAAAATTGGAATAACGCCCCTAAAAATAACAGTAAAAAAATACAAAATTCGCGAATAACCCCCTTTGCAAAAAAATTTAAAAAAGCCATATTCATTTTAGTAAATAATAGACCTCCTCGGAGGCACTCTTCCACCCTCCTCCTCCTCTTTCTACAGGTTAATGCGATCGGATATTATGAAGATAATAAAAAAAATCATTAAGAACAAACAGCAAGCAAACTTTTGATATAGTGTTGTTAGGGATATAGCGTGTGAGGGTACATCAGCTGATACGGAAGCGGCAAAACGTTTGCGGATAGAGGTTCGTTCTCCCACAGCCTTCTCCTCTTCTTCCGCTTAATGCGATTGAATATTATGAAGAGAATTGAAAAAAAGCATTTAGAACAAACAGCAAACAAACTTTCAATATAATATTGTCAGTGAAATAGCGTGTAGAGAATATATATTTCATTTCAGTTTCTCATGTACAGTACGATATACGTTTTCTTTGTAACGAATTGTATAGTTTTCTCTTTATCTCAGCTGTTTATGTTTACGTTATGACGAGTAAGACCTCCATGTTATTCTTCAATAAAGTTTCATGCAGCATGGTCGATATGTAAAGAAGATAGAATAATGTTGGTGGATAGAGGTTCGTTCTCCTGCATCCTCCTTCTCTTCTACCAATTAATGCGATCGAATACCATGAAAAGATTTGAAAAAAAGCATTAAGAACAAACAGGAAACAAACTTTCGATATAATATCGTCAGAGAAATAACGTGTAGAGAATATATGTACATTGAAAGCTTGCTATATCGCGGTTCACCTTCCGCGAATTCAGTGTATCGCAGTTTTTTTTGGCGAGCTCTTTTTTTTTCTGAGTGTTTTTCATTATTTTATTAATAAAAAAAAAAGTATTTCCCAGCCTAAGAATAATAAAACAGTAAAAAATTTTCAAAACATAAATTTAAACATATAACTCTGCACCATAGAAAGTACCATACCGGTATTGGCGTGTGGAAGACACAAATTGTCGCACCTGCGTGAGCTAACAAATATTAAAATTTCCAGTATTTTCATTATTTTATTGATAAAAAAATTTATTTCCTATCCTAAGAATAATAAAACAGTAAAAAATAGTTAACATAAATTTAAACATGTAACTCACAGTATTGCACCATGTAAAATACGATACCGTTATCGGTGTTTCAGAAAACGAAAAGGGTCACACGTATGTGAGCTAGTACATATTAATATATCCAGTATTTTCATTATTTTATTGATAAAAAAGTATTTCCTACCCTAAGAATAATAAAACAGTAAAAAATAGTAAAAAACATAAATTTAATCATGTAACTCACAGTATTGCACTATGTAAAATATTGTACGATAGCGTACTCTGTATTAGTTTCTTGGAAAACGCAAAGGGTCGCACCTACATGAGATAGTACATGGGATGCTATTGGCTGAAAGGGTGGGAGACGACGAATCACAAAATTGTTTTTCTGTATGTTCTGTATCATCGG